>OZ023208.1:46461525-46636525 GCA_963995525.1 Escarpia spicata | reverse complement strand
ACAGTGATTGCGACATACAACGTAATGCATAGTGCCAACGAAAGTCGGGCACATTGGCGACTTCGGCTTTACATGCATCCTTCGACCGGATCTTAGCGTCGAAGGAAATCAGACAAGTGGCTAAGCTCATACACAAGCGGCGAACGGTGGCACTTCATTGCCGGTGCTGTCTGCCACGAGTGCTACTTGTTTAAACAAAATTTTTGGAAACACGTGATGTGCCTGCTGATGAATAGAGGACCACATTTATCCAATTTTATATGATAGCTTATTAGCAACATCTATTATAAATACAGGTAGACGTACACCCAACAAAGCTATCAATTGGTTAAAGTTATGTGGACTGCATTAGTGATATACCTTGCAATGGTGTCGGATGTAACTAGTTGTGATACACCTTGCAGTGCTGCCGAATGTGACTATAGTTACGATACACCTAACTGAGGTGTCGGGTGTAACTAGTTGTAATACACCTAACAGTGATGTCATGTGAAATTAGTTACGGTACACCTAACAATGGTTTCATATCTAACTACTTGTGATACAGCTAACAGTGGTGTCAGATGTAATTTGTTACAATAATGGTGTCAGATGTAACTAGTTGTGATACAACTAACAATGATGTCAAGTGTAACTAGTTGTGATATACGTAACAGTGGTGTGACTAGACACGATACACCTTGCAGTGGTGTCTACCGTGAATATGACGTACACTGGTATCCCAGCAATAAGATCAGCTGCCATTACTCATAAACGATGCAACGTCTCATTCACCGCAGTGATTGTGGAGTCCATATCGGTTTACACAGCTCGTCGTTTTTAATGTGTCAACCTGCTTACACGTGTCCTTAAACTCCTCATGGAGACTTAGGCAAAATGTTTGGAGAAGTGTTAGTAAACGATTCGATTGTTACCGGTACGAATACGGAACGTCAAGATAACGACGCTAACATCTTAGCGGAATGCTGACAACGTGCGTGGAGTCGGCGTCAGCTCTCGTCGTTCGTGCGGCCCGTGCGCACGGCCCATGAGTGTGCACTTAACCTTAGTCTTCCTTCGAGTGCTTTGGACTCGTGTCGTCCTCAGTTCCACAGTCTATATAGCTTGTCAAACCAAGAACGTAGTCTTATTTTTAAAATCCTTGTCATAGGTTGCAATGGTATGTGTGATGTAGTTCTTAAAATGCAGTACATTTTATTTTCTGACTTGACAACCTAAATGATGACGGCATCCCCCGCCTTAACCCCAGAAACATCGCTGGCACTGTTATAAAGACATACAATTAAAATACCCCATTTTCCATATCGGGTCCACTTTCCAGCAAAGCTCTCTTACCATAGCCTGTATCTGGAGTGATGCTATAACCAGGCTGCCTTTAAGCACGAGAACGGAAGAACCCGTCCCCGTGAAAAGGAGATCATAATGTAATCACCTTGTTTCCCACAAACCTTCTGGAATGTGGACCCGATATTTGCTTTATGTCAATATATACTTAGTGACTCACTGCGACAAAAGTATGTGACTGGCAATCTATTCCTGATTTACATGTGCCCCTACACAAGTGCAACTGAAAACACGTTGGCACGCATGCATGCATGCATGCACGCACGCATACTATCTCACTTGCGTGCATACAAGTCAGCATGTTATTTCCCTTGCACGCAAGCGTGTATGCGTGCGTGTCTGCGTGTCTGCGTGTCTGCGTGCGTGCGTATGTTCATGCGTGCGTGCGTGCGTGCGTGCGTGCGTGCGTGCGTGCTTGCTTGCATGCTTGCGTCTATGACGACGTTCATGTAAATGTTTTTTACGAAGCTGGAGTAATGTATAATGATTAAATCAGATTGATTTTTTTACAAATATTATTATGATTACAAAGTGAACAATTACTTTGCTTCAACCGGAAAGCGTCGTGGTATTGATGCGAATAAGGTTGATGTCGCGAAATTATGTCATTGCTGGATGGTGATGGTAAACGAGAACAGTTCAAGCTGATGTTACTTTGTGTAGCCTTACCTTAAGGACACACGACAGACGCTAAGTGAAATGTGAGAACAACTCATGCAGTGTAGGTGTCTAAGGTGTCTATTATTTCCTGTATGAAACCTGAGAAGAATGTGACCTCGTCTATGCGTATGTCCCAATTCCATCCACAAACTAGGATATGACTGATCCCGTCACGGTGTTGATGTCAATGGCATTCAGTGCGAACTTGTATGTACGTAATAGTGGATACTGCGAAGTTTCATTGTGTAATTAACTTTGATGTAACAGGATCATTGCAGCTCCCGAACGGTTTGATTTGTGTGCCTGTTAATGGCATGAGATAGGGACTATAAACGAGTACTGCTGACAATATATCGTGTAGTATACTCACAGGAATAAGAGACGTGGCTAGTGCAGTGAAGTGAAGTCGCCGCAGGGAGACGTCGCAAGACATGATGATACCATTCAATGACACAGCGACAGCTTCACCTTCGTGCGAAACTAGCTCGACGAGTGAGTGACGGCCACTCACCAGTCCCATACACCTGACCTGAGTAGATCGAGTGGCGACGTAAAATGCTCGAGCATCACTCGAAAGCCAGCGCCCACTCGTCACAGCACGCTGCACAAAGGAGCGTGTCACGAATATATGTTACGGCGCGAGTAATCGCACCATAAGTCGGCTGCGCGTATATGGAGTTTAGTCATGTTCGAATGATCGTAACATTTTTATTATTATTAACAGCCACAGTAATCAATATATACGATGTGCCATGAGAATAGTGACATGCCTGAATTCGTGGAGGCAATTGTATTTTGGGATGATCTATAAATGACGTGAGACAATACATACATTATCAACATGGTTTGGTTTGTTAACAAATACAAAGCATTTGAAGGCGCATTTGAATGTTGCGTGTCGCGAGGGGGAGTGTAGGGGACGGACATGTGACATGACCGGTGATATGGCCAATCAATCGCACTTTCTTGTGGGAACACGATAAAGACAAAGACAGTAATGATGTCGTAAAGACACAATTGCAGACGTTTGTGCCATGAAAGAACATTATGGGATATGTCTGTGTAGCGTTAGCAAGTTAGCATTTAAGAAGTGTTACATTGCGAATGTCCTCTGTCTCCATTTGTACATGTTTGATCTTATTTGTATGTAGTTTACTTTATTTCCCTTACGTATTTCGAAATAGATAATTTAATATAAAATTTAAATTGAATCAACAATTTTTTTAATGTTGTTGTGTGATCAGATCATACTCAGCATAACACGAGATGTAGTAAGTGAAACTGTTCTACGTCAGCGGGAGCAGTATAAGGTCGACACTCCCCACATATTGTCAACACAGACAGATTATGAAGGGATTAAAGGGAATAACAACCACAAATGCTTGAATTCGTATCATTTTACATTCTGTTGTATCTTTCCATTTCCAACAAGTCAAAAATAATAAAGAGGTTTAAATCAATTAGTTATTCCACATTATACACCGTGCAACAGCGCTCCCAATACACGGCTCTTCTGCCTCTTATATCACGAATTTACAGCGGACCGATAAACGCTGGTCTGAAAACCGCTTTAATGTATGTTATACTAGCTCTTAACGGATCATGATATGCAAATATTCGAAAGCTACCTACACGTCCTGTTGAATCATTTATGGACCTATGATCCGGCTCACCGGACTCCACCGTTTCCGGCTCATGGGTACCTCATCACAAATGTAAAAATTACACTAACATAAGAGCTACTGGAACAATCGTGATTTTGCGGGCCGTTAGTCCTCCACCGTTAGTGAAATGGCTGGGAAGATGTAAGTAACACGACCTGTTTCTGGAAAACTCGTCTGATCATTACTAACGCAGTTACAGTGAGTGGCCCAAAGCTTCCTTGTGGACATGGGTCCCGACCTTCCTCAACATTGATCCTCCGATTGCTGTGCCACTTACTAATTTGCATAGGTTTTAGACATGTGTACTTCATCAGTTCCACCCATTTTTAGTTTGATTTTACTTGAGTATAGCAATATGTGTCTATACTGCATGCTATCAAAAATAGATAAGCGAGCAAAAAATGAACAACTCAGAACACGTCCAAAACATGAAATTCTACAGTCACAGCACCCTCACGGTTCGTTCTGTCCCGACGATCTTGGTATAATTTGAAAGGATTGTTATTCTAGCGTCATCTAGATTTCCCGGTAACCGTTTAAAGAACACCGATAAAAGGACCTACAACCACGCCGTTTTCGGTGTTCTGTACGGTTCCGAACGATGTTGGCGGCGGGTACTCAGTACACTCATCTTCCGATTGCGGCGCTGTTTTCCTAATTTGCATAGGTTCAGACATGCGCACTTCACCATTTCTTGATTTCATGTTATAAGCTCCACCCACTTTTAAACCACGGCGAAATTGATGTGCTTTGATCGTAGCGAAACCGATATATATCTACGTCGGAGTGACGTCACAATAACGTACGCCACCCAACGGATCTAAATTCGTTGCGTTGGTTGGTTGATATACGTGATTGTGACGTCACGCCTATTTCGCATATGTCATTTTAGCAGCCGTTTGAAAGTGGGTGGAGTTTATACCATGAAATCAGATAGTGGTGCCTCAATCGGTAGATTTGTGAACTGTGTCGACGAAACAACATCGTTCGCAGTGTCTAAGACACCGGAACGGGCCCGGTTGTATGTCCGTTTTTAGTTAATTTTAAGAATGATTATCAGGAAACCATTTATATGTTTGAATAGCAGAAAGCTTAAACTTTCAAACGACATCAATATTGTTGGGATCCGACGAACCGTAATGGTTCTAGCAGTCGTTCAAAAGGCTTTTTTGGAACGTGTTTGACAGTTGTTCATTTTTCGCTCGCTTATCTGTTTTTGATGTTATGTAATATAATTTGGGGTCAAATATACATATCGTTCTTGTCCGTGTTCTTTGCCGACGCCGACGAAACTGATATTCTCGAAATCGGAGTGACGTCACAATCAAGGAGCCTATATTTAGATAGGAGGGGTCACTGAGCGAGAACACGGCGGTCTACAAATACAATGGGACTGACTGTTTGTCTGCCATTCTGGAGGATACATATGCGTCTGCAGGAGCGTCAATGCGTATGTTCTGGCTTCGTGCACTTCCACAATGGCGGACTAACCGCTCCATGAACGTACTTTTTTTAACAAGGCGAACAACACGTGCTACACATTGTTTTGACAAAACTGACATTCTCGAAATCGGAGTGACGTCACAATCACGTAAATAAGTCAACCGACGGAAACAAAGGGTCTTCGTTTCCGTTGGTTGGTTGATTTACGTGATTGTGATGTCACGCCGATTTCGAGAAAGTAATTTTCATCTGCGAACCAGTGAGCACCGGGTAGCACCATAGAGCACTAGGAGGCAACAGTGAGCATCTGATACCACCAGCCACAATGACCCTCTCAAATATTGCAACAAATGTGGCTGATGTACAGTTATTTCCTGTCTTTGATGTTGCTACTTGGCTGCTCATATGCTGGATAGTGAGACAGGCTGCATTCGTCGAGGGTAAGTGATCAGACACAGCAATTACTCATAACTGTTTAACTATTAGCTGGTATCAATGGCTTTGCAGTGGATAACACTAGTTTTAAAAAAGTGTTAACAAAGTTTAGCAGTTAAACGATGTTTTAAACATTATTTACCTGTTTTTAGCAATGTCTTGATACTGTTGACAAAACTGACAAATGTTGAATTTGTCCCCTCTTATTCAAATGTTTTGGTTCCTAGTACTAACAAGTAAATTATACAATATTGACAAATACGCCAACTTTTCATCTATGTCATTGGGATAATCAACATGCTACTCCATAGCTATGTCTGGGGCCACCTCCGATATGCGTGCGTGCGTGCGTGCGTGCGTGTGTGTGTGTGTGTTTACGTGTCTGTCCTACTACCAACTAGTAAATTATATAATATTGACAAATACGCCAACTTTTCATCTTTGTCATTGGAATAATCAACATGCTACTCCATAGCTATGTCTGGGGCCACCTCCGATATGCGTGCGTGCGTGCGTGCGTGTGTGTGTGTGCGTGTGTGTGTGTGTGTGTATGGGTGGGTGTGGGTGTTGGTGTGGGTGTGGGTGTGGGTGTTTGTGTGGGTGTTGGTGTGGGTGTGGGGGTGGGTGTGAGTGTGGGTGTGGGGTGGGTGTGGGTGTGGGTGTTTGTGTGGGTGTGGGTGTTTGTGTGGGTGTGGGGGTGGGGGTGGGGGTGGGTGTGAGGGTGGGAGTGGGTGTGAGTGTGAGTGTGAGTGTGAGTGTGAGTGTGAGTGTGAGTGTGAGTGTGGGTGTGGGTGTGGGTGTTTGTGTGTCATTGCATGCACATATGTAGCAAACTGACCACCAAATTACATTTAATAAGCTGGAGACACTGTTCGCTATTTGAATGTGCCGCCGTCGAAAGTTAAATAACACATCCAGATAATAAACAGTTGTACTGGCAATGTAAAGGATTGACTATTGGATATATGAGCTTTTAGTATATACGTAATGTCATTATGTCAAGCGCTTTGATTGGTAATATTTACTTTTAAAACATATTAGTATTATAATAATTATTATTATAAACCCAAAGGTTTAACCACATAGTTATCTGATGTTCCGCACGGTCGCGATTTTTAAAACACCTAATTCAGGGAGCAGTATCTTAATAATTACTACCATCGCTGATCCATGTAGTGAAACAGACAACCAACCTCTGCAACAGCTTTTCAAGACAACGGACATTTATGTTGATAGAAGGGATTGCACTGTGGCTGCATATGTTACACTAACGCCGCGCACTTCGATCAACTGACTGTGGACTATTAACTGTACCGCGGCACAACCTTGAGCGGTACGGCCGTCGCTCGTTCTCGTGCGCAGGACCGACCCTCTGGAATGCGTTGCCGGAAGATTTACGACTGATACAGTGCATAGACACATTTAAAGCTCGTCTTAAAACACACTATTTTAAACTCGCTTTTAATGTTTAGCCGTCATAATTTTATACTTTAGTCGTCATACCACATATTTATTTTTTATCTGACATTTTAATTGAAACTAATAATGTATTACTGTAGTTACTTATTAATTAACTCATATCTATATATTTATAATATATTTATCTCGCAATTTACTATATAGTTGTTTTATATAGTTATGTATTTATATATATACTTATTTTTACTACGTATGATATATAATATAATTTACATCAATATTATCTTTGATTTAAATTCTCTAGTTCAGTTTTGTATTTATATGTTTTACTTGTATTATTATTATTATATTTATTTCTTATAATTTCTAACGACTATTGTCAACACTACTGAACAGAGTTCTACTTTGGATTTTAGTGTATAAATAAAGTTATTATTATTATTATTTATTATAACGGTGGGTACGCTGTTAGATTTGTTCGCTGGATCTTCACCGATTCGTTGTCTAGAAGGCAATGGGTGCTGTTGGATATATTCAGCGAAAATCCATGAGATTTACATGTATTCCAGAAGACCGGGAGGTAAATCAAACAAAAATCCAGTAAACTCCCGGATATTCCGGGAGAGTTGCAACACCCTCCAACATCCTCCAACTGCCTCCCTTTGAGGCTTACCAAAAACCCTGCATTGTCACACTTCGAGGCGCCAAAAGACTCCAACTGCACCCCACTCGAGGTACACAAATGTCATTCAACTGCATCTTCCTGCCCCTAATATTGAGGCTAAACAGCCTCCACCCAAAGTATCTGAGGACTTACTCCTTCCTCCTCTCCGTCAAGTTCAGAAGCTTATGCTTTCAATACGTGTTTTGATACATCTCATTTCAGGGAATACCCTGTATCCAATTGTTTCTTGGATATGCTCTGTGCTGGTCTGCTTTGGTGTTCAAATACTTCACCAGTTCTTGCTTGGGGAGAGTGTGTTACAGCCGCTCGCTAACAGAGACAATATGATCATCGTCACCGTTCTCTGGTACGTATTTCCTCACTTTTGTCAGTAAGCTAAACCTTTTGTGCAACCGACAAAACTTGAAATGTTTCATATCAAATGTTGACGTAACACTAGTAAAATGAATACAAAGTATAAAACATTATGAATGTAATGATACATCGAACTATAGATACATCGCTGTATTCGATACGACAATGTACTACGGAGGGTCAATTTAAAGGGATCCGGTCAATTCCTATTACCGGAATTAGCGGGCCTAGTAATTTGTAATAGGAAATCTACTGTGTTGAACGTGAGAAAATAGGAAATTGTTGCACATCAAAGTGTATTGCGGTTAATTCAGCCCCACTCGGCAATATTGCCAATAAAGCTTGTTTTGAAACTTGATATTTTGTTTGCCATTTGAGCATGCCTCGGGGTTGAAACTTTCAAATTGCGAATATTGTTACGTACTTACTAAAGTAGCTAAACACACTACTGCCTACCTTCAACGTATTTGTTATGGTCTTAAGAACATTATATTAATTTTTAAAATAGGAACAGATTGCCTCCTTCTAACTGTCGGTCTAAGCCAAATTGACTGCCAATGGTACCAATAGCTGGCAAAAGGTCACCAGAAGTGCCACACAAAAAAACAATGCTCGTAAACGGACTTTTTCAGTTTTGTTTTGTAGTTATACTTTTAACCGACCCATAGCACTCACAATTGCCGACCAGAGCAGCGTCATTCAGGGATTCACAATTGCATAGTTCGCAGACCCATAAGTTGGGCATGCCTCCCACTCATAGTATTAGACAGCAGACTCATCAGTTGGACACGGCACACACTGACAGTGGTAATTGGATGACCCACGAGTTGGGCGAGACACACACTGACAATGATAGTTGGCTGATCCACGAGTTGGGCGAGACACACACTGACAATGATAGTTGGCTGATCCACGAGTTGGGCGTGGCACACACTGACAATGATAGTTGGCTGACCCACGAGTTGGACGAGATACACAATGACAATGATAGTTGGCTGACCCACGAGTTGGGCGAGACACACACTGACAATGATAGTTGGCTGATCCACGAGTTGGGCGAGACACACACTGACAATGATAGTTGGCTGACCCACGAGTTGGGCGTGGCACACACTGACAATGATAGTTGGCTGACCCACGAGTTGGGCGAGACACACACTGACAATGATAGTTGGCTGACCCACGAGTTGGGCGAGACACACAATGACAATGATAGTTGGCTGACCCACGAGTTGGGCGAGACACACACTGACAGTGATAGTTGGCTGACCCACGAGTTGGGCGAGACACACACTGACAATGATAGTTGGCTGACCCACGAATTGGGCGAGACACACACTGACTGTGATAGTTGGCTGACCCACGAGTTGGGCGTGGCACACACTGACAATGATAGTTGGCTGACCCACGAGTTGGGCGTGGCACACACTGACAATGATAGTTGGCTGACCCACGAGTTGGGCGAGACACACACTGACAATGATAGTTGGCTGACCCACGAGTTGGGCGAGACACACACTGACAATGATAGTTGGCAGACCCACGAGTTGGGCGTGGCACACACTGACAATGATAGTTGGCAGACCCACGAGTTGGGCGAGATACACACTGACAATGATAGTTGGCTGACCCACGAGTTGGGCGTGGCACACACTGACAATGATAGTTGGCTGACCCACGAATTGGGCGAGACACACACTGACAATGATAGTTGGCAGACCCACGAGTTGGGCGAGACACACACTGACAGTGATAGTTGGCTGACCCACGAGTTGGGCGTGGCACACACTGACAATGATAGTTGGCTGACCCACGAGTTGGGCGTGGCACACACTGACAATGATAGTTGGCTGACCCACGAGTTGGGCGAGACACACACTGACAATGATAGTTGGCTGACCCACGAGTTGGGCGAGACACACACTGACAATGATAGTTGGCAGACCCACGAGTTGGGCGAGACACACACTGACAGTGATAGTTGGCTGACCCACGAGTTGGGCGTGGCACACACTGACAATGATAGTTGGCTGACCCACGAGTTGGGCGTGGCACACACTGACAATGATAGTTGGCTGACCCACGAGTTGGGCGAGACACACACTGACAATGATAGTTGGCTGACCCACGAGTTGGGCGAGACACACACTGACAATGATAGTTGGCTGACCCACGAGTTGGGCGAGACACACACTGACAATGATAGTTGGCTGACCCACGAGTTGGGCGAGACACACACTGACAATGATAGTTGGCAGACCCACGAGTTGGGCGTGGCACACACTGACAATGATAGTTGGCTGACCCACGAGTTGGGCGAGACACACACTGACAATGATAGTTGGCTGACCCACGAGTTGGGCGAGACACACACTGACAATGATAGTTGGCTGACCCACGAGTTGGGCGAGACACACACTGACAATGATAGTTGGCAGACCCACGAGTTGGGCGTGGCACACACTGACAATGATAGTTGGCTGACCCACGAGTTGGGCGAGACACACACTGACAAGGATAGTTGGCTGACCGACGAGTTGGGCGAGACACACACTGACAATGATAGTTGGCTGACCCACGAGTTGGGCGAGACACACACTGACAATGATAGTTGGCAGACCCACGAGTTGGGCGTGGCACACACTGACAATGATAGTTGGCTGACCCACGAGTTGGGCGAGACACACACTGACAATGATAGTTGGCTGACCCACGAGTTGGGCGAGACACACACTGACAATGATAGTTGGCTGACCCACGAGTTGGGCGAGACACACACTGACAATGATAGTTGGCAGACCCACGAGTTGGGCGTGGCACACACTGACAATGATAGTTGGCAGACCCACGAGTTGGACGAGATACACACTGACAATGATAGTTGGCTGACCCACGAGTTGGGCGTGGCACACACTGACAATGATAGTTGGCTGACCCACGAATTGGGCGAGACACACACTGACAATGATAGTTGGCAGACCCACGAGTTGGGCGAGACACACACTGACTGTGATAGTTGGCTGACCCACGAGTTGGGCGTGGCACACACAGACAATGATAGTTAGCAGTGAGTTAGAAACAGAAATAGGTATAAAACTTCTCTCTTTGTCCCGCCATACTCTAGTCACGTTGAATCAATCGTTTGTATTGTAAAACCATGTTTTGCAGTATAAACTGTATCTATTAGAATATACTGACAGCCCACATATATTTTAACGAATCATTATATTTCTGGAAATGTAATGATTCTGGTATAATATATTGGTCTACACGATACCATGAAGGTGTGACCTCAGCTCCGATGGGGAATCGTAAGTCAAAACGAATGAATTCTACTGAAATAATGCCCCAGCTAAGGCCCTACCAACTAAAGACTAGTAGATACATTGTACGATATTACCTATTAAGGGTTTAACTGATAGACACAGCTCATACAGGTATTAGATTATGATATGGGATAGAGGCCAGATCGGTGATAAATAAAAATGGCAATTCCAAGAAAACGGTAACAGATCCAAAATAGTGACAAATTAACTAATAATTGTGTACCTGGTATACCCAACGGCTAATTGCACTTGATAGGAATTATTTATATATATATATATATATACATATATAATTTATATCATATTATATTATATTACATTACATAATATCACATCATATCATGTTATATTATATTCCAGTTGCTCCCAGATAGTTGTATTTGCACTCAAATAGTTGTTTTTCATAACAAATGTGCTGTTTGCCAGTTTAGGATTATCCTCTAAAATTATTTATTTTAAGAAAATGACGTATTGACACATGTTCACTAGCAGGTTGCCCTTTTATGGTGCAGTTGACCCAATTCAACACGTACTTTGACACATTGATCCGAACTAGTTGCTTTTTTATGCGAAAAACATTCAGGATCTTCCGCTCAATAAATTGCCATTTAAAAACGTTTGCTTATTATAATTGAAAGTGCCCTATCAGGACTTTGCCTATTGTAACCTTTTAAAGTCCTCACAAAATGTGTATGAAGAGTACAGTGGGCTGATCATTTATAAGACATGATGGTGCATGATTGAAGGGACAAGTTGGCCTAACTGTGAGGCAAGTGAGAGGGCTGGGGTCAATGCCCCCACTTTACATGTAAACACACTACTTTTTCTAATGTACCTTATGGTGAGTTTTGCCAAAAATTATTGAAGCACTGTAGTGTATATCTGATGTTAATTTGCTCAAGGTGTCTCATAAACTATTCTCCAAACGACGCAGTGTACAATGCATGCACGAATCCGCCAGTCCGTATCATTATCTCAATGTTGAGGGATGTGGCCCGAGTGAGCTATATACATCTCGCCGTCCGACTGGGCATGGCACGCTATGGCAATTCTGTCCTTGCCGTATTTATAGGGACTATTACTGGTAAGCCATTGTTTCTTTTTTCCTGAATAGCATGTGTCAGGCCTATTTATGCAGCATGTACAAATGTAAAAAGGCTAGAACAAAAACCTAACTAAGTCATGTAAACAGAAGGCTAAAACGTGTACAAAAACTTAACTAAATCAAATAAATAGTCAATTTACAGTGGTGATGACTGTAACCGACATAAAAAGTAGAATGCCCATGAAAACTGGCAAGAGAACGTTGTACACCGTAAAGTCAGCAATGATGGTGCAAACATAGTTGATCTAATACAAGTATGTCACATATATACTGTACAGAGACTACAGTCATCCACTAGGACTAGCTGATGCACAGAAGGTGTTATAGAAATACTGTCATCCTCTTGGTGGTGCCACATATACAGTACAATTAGCATCTACTAGGTTGTGCGACAAGCACTGTTATCTCCATCTGCCAGGTGATGTATGTATATAGTACTATATTATAGGCACAGTCACTAAGTAGTGCCACATATACAGTACTATAGGTGGTGCAATATATACATGTATTATTCCCATCCACTAGGCGGTTCCACATGTCGGGTACAATAGTCATCCTCTATGTGTTGCCCCCACATGCCCAGTACTTTAGTCTTCAACTAGGTGGTGCCACATACACAGTACAATAGTCATCTACTAAGTGTCGTCACCATATCAGAGGTTTCTGACACTTTGTAAAGCACTAAATACATTATATTCAATATTATGCATATCGTTATTGCCCCATCTTAAACCTCAAAACCACAATTTCAAATCGCATGTCTTAGGTTCGTCTGTTGGAATATCCATCAATATACTGCGAGCCATCATGGGCCGGGCAGTCAACGTAGACCTTTTACATCTGTCTGCGTAAGTAGTGAACATGTCATATCAAATCACAAGTATATTACAAGTGTAGTATATATTATACGCATTGCCCACTCAATAAACGTTTTTTATCTCACAATAATGCGAGAAAGGTTGTGCATTAATTATTTTGAATTCCTGCATACTAGGCATGTAGACTCACTGAAAATGACATGGTATTTCCAACGTGTAGAATATTCTACACGTCGCCAACGTGTAGAATCATTTTTTCCAGTTGTGAACAGTGCACACTTTCCAAAGTGAAATCTTGGTGACATGCTACAGTCCATACACGTTACTCAGACATGCATACAATCATATGTTGGAACTCTGTAGTCAAATAATGTTGCGAGTTTCCAAGTGTTTATGTATGAAATTGCAGACTGACAGTGGCCAATCTGATTGCCAGCATTCTGCTACTGCTCGCACACCAAGGTGTCCAGTACCTGCCAACTGCCAACATTGTCCATGTCTCCATCCTTCTTGTCTTCATCTTCTCCAACCTCTCCAACACAGGAAATCATCTGTCAGAATGGTGATATCAACGCTTACACCAGACTTCCTGTCACTCACGTTGACACCAGCAACAACGATGTATAGCAACAACTAAGAGTGCCGTTATGTAGGAAGTCATAGACGAGTGTGCGTGTATGCGTACGTTTATGGGCATACGTTTTGGTTGGGCTAATTTGACAAATCAAACCGAAAAATTAAAATGTTGTCAAACTCGTCATTCGATCTCTATTTACAATAACTAGCAATAACTCTCCTGACGGGATGCCTTGGCAGTTATTTACCACATGTTAACAAACATACAGCATCGTTACATAAACACCATGACGTGCTCGCAGATACTCGTTGTTTGTTCAAAATAACGAAGGTAGAAGGGAATGTGAAGTTCACGTCCATCGATAGGCCGAAGTATTGATAGCGTAGAATTGTCAGATAATATTCGTATTGTTATGCTATTGGTATAAGGGTAGACATCAGCATAATGTTGTCAAAGTCTACTTAATCTTGCCAAGTCCATGACGTAGGGGCCGTTTCCCCGAATATTTGCCGCGTGCGCTTGTTACATGCGATTTTTAAGTTACGTTTTACGTTTCAACCAACTGACTTACCCCATAAAAGGTTAGAATTTTGACGTATATGGGGTATTTTGAAAATATACAAGTCTTACGTACTATTCTAGTGGTCGTATATAAATCCCTTAAAATTGAGGTTCAAGCCGTCTAAGAGGAAAATGTTAACCTATCCGCATACATACACTAGAGTGATTATAAGAAGATCTATACATATATTGTGTCACTAAGTAACTTTAACGGCAGATTTGGTGTTCACGAGCACAAATGAGTAACTGTTTCAAGCACGTTTTCCAGTGAGTATGTTGTGCTGACGGCAATATGGCTTATGCAGCCTGTGATTCACCATTGCTAGTTTGCACGAGTCACACATATTAGCGATTTTGCATTATTATGAGAACCAAAATAGAAATCTCTTTTTATATGACGCAACCGATCCGCGTCGTGACACGATGGAATAATTAACATTATAAGTTCACGCTCAGAATAGACTGGGCTGGGCGGACCCTCAATGAGAATTCGACGTATATAATCGGGCGGTGGACGGGGTAAAGCAACACAACGGTTAAACCACGCCACTGACAGTCTACAGAGAAACAAGGCACACTGAGTGGCAGTCATGTTATTGGGAGTGAGTTTTCTAGCGCTGTGTGCACTCACAGCCAATGTCGGTGAGGGAGCACCAGCAACAGGCGACGTTGACTACATCGTAAGTCGAGAGTTTTTTTATCACAATTACACTTACAAATTGACCAATGGACATTTCAAAACTACTAGTTGTTCATTTAGAATTACGTTTTTAAAAATATTAGTAGAGTTTACATACAAACACATCTACAAATAATTTCAAACATCTAAAGTTCTTTTGGACTAAGCATTTCCCCCCTACGTAGTTTCATGCATTGATATGACTTAATTTCCGGTTGTAGTCTTTGGGATTATTAAAAAAACTGTTATAACGTTTTTTAGTCAATAAACGGAACGTTTCCATCAAAAATCAATATGTCCATTCTTCTAACCGGCCGTTTTTGATCGTCCCTATGTCACATTAAACCTCTACCAGAATTCGTACTGTCAGTTTAGTCGTTGTACGCTTTCAAGCAGCGAAATGTCCATAGCATACAAACGAGACAAGGAGGATAGGATCTACACAATATTCGAGGTGCGTTCTAATGTACTGTGTAGGCATACAAACACTCTTAAAAGTCGTTTTATCGTTTTCAAAGCATTTGTGAACAACGTCTATGTCTTTGACATTTGACCCCCTACATAGCTTCATACATATTTACTATATTTACTTAATTTCTGAATGTGGTCTTTGAGACTATGTAAATTTATATAAAAATATGGTCTGGCCATAAGGCTTTCTACTCCAGTTCAAAAACCAAAATACCTATTCTTCTAATCTGCCTTTCATGATCGTCCGTATATCATAATATATATCAACGTAATTTCGTAATGTCAGATTGGTCTTTGTGCGCTTTCAAGTAGTAACATGTCTTTAGCATACTAACGGGACAATGGGTGTAGGGTCTACACAACATTCGAGGTGTGTTCTAACGTAAGTTGTAAGTCTACAAACACTCTTCACTGTTTTGTTTTAGTTTCCAAAGCATTTGTGAACAACGTCTAGGTCTTTTTCGTGAAGTTTTGTTGTGATAACCCTATGCTCATTGTTGGCTGTCTCGGGGTATTAAAACTGGAAAATACATTTGCTAATATACAAACATCCTTTATACTTTGGTCAATGTTCAAAAGTAGGAGGAATTTGTGAATCTAAACCTTTATATAATAAAAATTTAATTAACCCTATTTCACATGCATGGTTGGTTTTTAGTGTTCTGAATCCGTTTGTGTTATCTTCACGTGTTAACATTTTATTAAGTTGCTGTTAACGGGTTCCGATATACTATTCTCTTACATTAAACATATGATATGTTGCAATACCGATCAATGCAGAGCCCCTTTACAAACATCAAACTTTTCATAATTACGTATTCCTATATGAAAGAAAGCACATTACAAAGCCTGTATTAAATCGGCAGAAATTATCTGTAATAACTTTAATTAAGGAAAGACCCACATACTACATGTTTGTTGAGAAGACCTATCACGTAGAATGTCTACACCTTTTCAAGTCGAGCCTACGCTGATTGACTTAATTCTAGCAGATAAGGAACACATGTCACTGATACGGTTAAGAAAATCAATACTAGCTTAGTATTTTTCTCCATTGTTCTTACTCAGAACACTGTAGTTTTTCACGTCTTTCTGATGCTATGGCACACGTCAAAATGGTGTTCAGTCATAAGTTGTGGTTACTGAACCGTTCTTTATATAAATAAACCACCACGTAGCTTAGTCTACTAATGTCATAACTATACATCACATAGCCATACAACGCGCATTGTTTGTTGCATTCATACCACTGTTTGAACAACCTTTAAAATACATTTTCTATGTAGTTATTATATGTTGGTGTGCTAAATCTTAAGAATGTTCTCAATTTCACAACTGATCTTTCAGTAACACAGTGTCATTGATGAAAACATTATTTTTCAATGGTTGATGATTTATTGCGTTGTTGCTTGCTTACAAAATGGACAGTTACAATCTATCAAGTCCGTGCAAGGAATTATTACATTACTTGTTTAAGTAATAACACAAGAACATGGGTGATGGTTACTGCACGAGGGCGTAATATAAATTCCCGAAAGCTAACTTATTAAATACTGAACGAAGCTTG
This sequence comes from Escarpia spicata, assembly GCA_963995525.1. NCBI lineage: Eukaryota > Metazoa > Annelida > Polychaeta > Sabellida > Siboglinidae > Escarpia > Escarpia spicata. Next base: position 46,619,417 of record OZ023208.1, on the reverse strand, counting down.
GAATTTCAACTTATTTTATAATTTTTTGGAAACACACAACTGATAGGTTTAAAATGTGTACTTTTATGTAGATCGTATAGGCGTATTTCAAGACAATACACGATGTAATCATAGTCATTCTAAACAGTCATCGACATCATCGTTCTAAACATTCCCGTCAACAATACGTTGTATCTAATTATCGTCAGCAGTCTCTACCGTAGCATGTCAAAACGGAACACTTTCTGACTTAATAGATGTCTACTTGAGATGTAACATTATGTATCCGTTTAAAAGACTTTTTTTTTTCTTTGATACCCTAGTTGTTTACACTAAATGTCACCTTCCGGTTTCTGATTTGAAATATTTCACAAGAAAGAAACATAAATATTTTGCAACATACAATTTAATGTAATCGCAGAACAACTGACACTGTCACAAAAACAGTCTTAGACTACATTTTATCTGCTAATAGGAAACACCAGATGCTACTATTTGGTCGCATTTACTGGTCGACAGATATTTCCCGTCGTTACTATGACAGTTGGACGACTAGTAAACAAAGTATGGAAGACGTTTCAATCGGCAATGAACAGTGGTTTTGAACAGTAGCCAGTGCATTCTCCCTGGGAGCTCTGATCGAAGGCCGGCAACGACTATGTATACTTTTTCTGCCAAAATGTCTTACGTATATGGACGCTCGCTCATAAATGTTTAATGAATCTAATCTGGATTAATTTGAATGTGTTTTAGTGTTATATGTTTGGTTTATCTAGGCCTACCTGACACGTTACAACTACCTTGGAGCAAACAATCCAGATCCACAGATTGCTTCGTTAACGGCGGCTGAATCACTGACGGAAGCTATCAAGCACTTTCAGAACATGGCTGGTGTTAACACGACGGGTGAGCGTAGTTTTGTAATTGCCTCACCAAACGTTATATGTTATGCCGGTATCAATTATTAGTGTGCCAAAACAACTACCCCAGCTACATACGAACATTATATATGGCAGGTGTTATGACTTGCAATTATATGATATGACAAATGATCAATTGCCATTAAAGGCCTGTTTCTAAATGTATTGCGTGTTTCCAGGTATCATGGACGACGCAACTCGAACCGCCATGTTGCTGCCTCGTTGTGGCGTTCCGGATCTGATCAACGTGAGAAGCATTGCGCGCAAGAGGAAACGTCGGTATTTGACTCTAGGTAAATATTACTCACAGTTAATATGTGTTCGAATGATGCTAAATTAAAACTGACATGTCTAACATGAGTTTGTGGAATGCTAAGAATGAGCGAAATTATTACATAAATCACATGTTTGGAAGTGTTAATTAGGCCTATTGGCCAAACATCAGTATTCGCCTAGTAACACAGTGTAACAATCGGACCGGTAATTTTGTGGCTATTGGGTCCTATCAATTTACGGTTATTATAAGAGAATTGATTAAACGTTTTGAAACACTTACTCCAGGTTGTCAAATCATACACGTACGATGCAAAATGTTATTTTTAATTAATTAAATTAAAAATTTAATTAATTAATTAATGTCCTCACTATAATGCGTTTACCTATTTGGTTGAAGCATGTATTTGACATTAAAGGGAGCCAGTCAGTTCCTCTACCGGGAATTAGCGAACGTAGTAATTTTAATAGGAAGTCTGGTGTATAGAAAGTGAAAAAAATTGACATCTCAGGGTATTGCGGTTATCTCGGCCCGTCTGTGTAGCATTGCCAGTAAAGCTTCTTTTGAAAATAGATGTTTAATTTATAATTTGAACGTGTTTCGGATTGTTACGAGCTAAATAATGTAACTTAACACAACATATTTGTTATAGTCGTAGGAACATTGCATTATTTAATTAATAAAAAGCCAGGAACAGACCGGCACCTTTTAAAAGTCGCGTCAGTTTGTTTGTGGTAATGACATGTAACTGGTTTTAGTAAGCATGGGTCATAAGCATGGGTCCGTCGCTAAAAGCAAGCACATACCCCAGAAGACATTTCAAATTAGATTAACATGCGTGAAATGCAGATGTAATAGTTCCATAGAACATGCGCAAAACAAATGTGACATTCTTTGGATCCATATAGGCATTCGCGGTCCGCTAGAGCGTAAGCACTACAACCTTCCTGCATCTAGGGGTTCATATAAAGGATTCAAAACCATGCCAACAGCCGACCCGCACGTTTGATATCACTGTCCAGTGACGATATTCCTTAAGGAGACGTGTACCCGGGCAAATTACACGTACATGTATGTCATCGTCTGATTTGATTTGCGTGCACTTGGCAGTGCTGCACACGGCTGTCAACTGTTTGTCAAATTGCGTCCTTTCAAAAACATGTTTTGGCTAGTAGAAAGATGATACACATTTAACAGCACCTTCGCTTAATTTATTTCTCATAGCTGAAATCTGCAATTTTAGCAAAGGTGGTTCTGTGCTATAAACTAACGGCAACTTTATTGATGGTGGTGGCAACCATTAGTTACTAGTCGCATACAAACTGATCGCAGCAAGCGCTCGTAAACACGGACCTGAGGCAGCTAGGCAAAGCAGACAAACGACACTGACTCTTGAATTGTGTTTGCGTGTTAGTCTAATGCATTATTTGAAACCCTTTGTTCTTTGATGCAAATCTTCACACGAGCGCCCAAGGAAATGTGTGTTCTTTTTAGAAACTGCGGTCTGATCAAATTGATCAAGTCACTCTCATTGAGCCATTAACTTTTGTTGTGTCTGCCTTCGACTTGAATGTGTTGACGTTCTTTGTAGGAATCCGCTGGATGTCGAATAATCTGACATACAAAATCGTTAGGTACACGCCAGATTTACCGAAGGACATTGTTGACGGTGAGATAAAGCGAGCGTTCAACGTGAGTATTGTCGATGTTATATTACGTTTTTTGTTTTATGATTATCAAACTGGAAGTTTTAGGCTAGTATTACATGCGATCGGTACTGAAACAATTAATGATCCAATTGTTTTGTCTATACCTTAGCCATTTAACCATTCATTCAAACAAATATGATGGTAGCCGTTATAACGGACCATGACAGCTTTGCTTTGATTTAAAATGAATAACGAAAGATGTCAATAGAATAAATACAACAGTGAGATATACAATAATGTTGTATAGTCGCAAACGTCGGAGATGAGATGATGTTCTCATTTCATACTCTTGGTATTCTTGTTATGTTGTGACAATGTGTCCCGTAAGCTTGCGAGTTTTCGCGTAAGCCGATTACAATGTTACACGTATGGGAGAGTCTTGACGGATGTTGTGTGTTGCAGGTCTGGGCCAGTGTGACGCCACTGACGTTCACGCAGAAACACAGCGGCAAAGTGGATATGGAGATAAAGTTTGTTAGAGGAAACCACGGAGATGGGAGCCCGTTCGACGGACAAGGCACCGTTCTCGCCCACGCCTCGTCTCCGTGGGGCGGAGGCTGTACACACTTTGACGAGGACGAGACTTGGGTCGTCAAGACCGGCCCAAAAATAGGTCATTGATTGTTCAAATCTATGTAGGTTCATACGTTGTTATTTATCCACGCGTTCATTTTCTGACCCACCTCTTACCGCTCTGTCTGCACAATTCCCGCCCCTGACGCACGGTCTAACTACAGAAGTATTATGTCTTACGGAGTGTGATTGTGAAGACATCAACTGTAAAGATAACTAACCTTAACCTGTTTGGTGACCAATGTACGTTAATGCAATCTGTTCGTGTTTTCACTCAGAGTCCATCAACTTGCTCCAAGTGGCTGCTCATGAGTTTGGACACGCCCTCGGGTTGGGCCACACCAACGTCAGTACGGCGTTGATGGCCCCGTTCTACAGGGGCTATGATCCCCACTTCACTCTCCACCCAGACGACATAGCTGGCATCCAACAAATCTATGGTGGTACGGATCTCTTTCGATAATGTTTTCAGTTATATACACGTATATGGTTATGTCTATGCGTATGTACGTATATATAATATTTATAGATAATACGTGTGATTATATGTGTGCGTGCGTGCGTGCATTCTTGCGATATTTTATCAAATACTTCAATATTAGGAAGTATGTTAGTTGCTTTACTAACGGATCTTGGTGACTCAGTGTTTCTTGAGTATGTGGAACATTTGCAGATTGTTGTACATCAGTAAACTTTCACCTTGCAGACCAATTCACATTGACATCGGCGGCGCCTACAAAACCGACAACAACAACAGAGCCTACAACAACAACGTTAACAACAACACCAACAACAACGACGACAGTTATGACAAGAAAAACCACAACGAGGCCGACCCAAGGACCCACGACAAGATTGCCAATGACCTCTACGACCACAGTGGCAAAAATGACAACAGCGAGGGTTTCAACGACACCAACAATCACACTAAGGCCGAGACAAAGACCGACGGCAAGACATTCAACGACCTCTTCGACCACAGTGACAATGACGACAACCAGGCCCTCTGGCACGACGCCAGACCTGTGTCTCGGTGGCCGTCTCGAAGCCATTACGCAGGCAGACGACAACAAAACCTACGCCTTCCGTGGTACGTCGACACACTGACATCACACGTATACGCACTATCAGTCCATGCTAAATGTTTGAGATAATTCGTTTATCTATTTCAGATCAAATATTGTATTATACTCTATACGCAAACACCGCCCACAAATACACACATACATACACACACACACAAAACGCACGCACGCACACCCGGACACACACGCTCATATTTGTAATCATATTTCTTCACAAATCCAACCAGACCGCATGGATACGAGAGCAGATTGGCTGGTTGGTGTAGAACCGAATGTTATTTACGTGTTTCGTATTACAGGAAACGAATACATGGAAATTGACGATGCTGGCATTGTCGCCGGCTTCCCCCGTGCTATCGCCGACGACTGGCCCAGTCTGCCATCAAACATCGATGCAGCTCTCATCTGGCCTACGACATACAGCTACGGGTACAACAAATTCGGAGACTGGATTGAGGAAACCAAGATTGCTCGTGTATACTTCTTTAAGGTAAGTTGTCTTAATACTAGTATCGTCGATGCCACGTTTATGGAAAACAATGAATGACCTACTGATATCGCGTCAGCTTTCCTTTATAGTACTAAATATGTATCTGGTTAACGGCAGCTGCATATTTAACATCTCTGAAAATGTTTTCAAAATCATTATGTCGGTACTTATGAAATTATATCCTCACATGACTAACATGATATCAAGTGCATTGAATGACAGATTGTTAAAGTAATGTATTAAAGGAAATGCCGACCAAAGTCTTCGAACTAACAGCTTGGCTGGGAAACATAGTATTTTCAGGTGTGAACTTTACCTAATTGCTAGCGACGTTTTATGCCGAAGAATTATGTCACAATGAATGTACCGTATTTACTTCAACTGGCATTTTTGATACACAGGGCGACAAATACTGGAGGTATGAGAACAAACAGTTGAAACCAGGCTACCCTAAGTTGATTAGCGACGGCTTCACTGGCGTCCCGAATACCATCGATGCTGCATTTGTATGGAGTGGAAACGGAAAGACATACTTCATCAAAGGTATCTTTCATTTATTATACATACGAAAAAATCGCAACTAAGATTTGAAATGGGTTACCACCTCGATGAAAATCCAAGTCTAACAAAACTGTATTTATACTAAGAACTTAGATGAAACTATTGCCAACTGGTAGCATTTAACTATATTACTTCGGACAATAAAAATCTTGGGTGAAACCAGAGATAACTGATAGCATCTAACTATATTATACGGACCCGTCCACTGACTTGGAAGAAACTAGTGACAACCGGTTGCACCTAACTATTTCAGCACGGACTCATCCAAGGACTGTAGCACTGATAATCAGGGCCTTCTTAAATCTAGTGACCGTTAGTTGTGACTCAGTTCAGACTCAGGCCATGATCAGTGGCAACATCTTAGGAACTCTTGGTGTTAGTGTTCACAGTGTGTATTTGTTGCAGGTGATAAGTACTACCGGTACGCTCGTGGCGCCGGAGTTGACGTCGGCTATCCCCGCCCACTGCGTATGTGGAAGAAACTTCCGTCAACTATCTCGGCCGCCTTTCAATGGAGTAACAATCGGACATACTTCTTCAGTGGAAAGGAGTATTACCGTTTCAACGACCGTCGCTTTGTGGTACGTGTGACACTGTAGCTTCTTCTACTTATTCTTCCCATTGTTCCCTTGCGGAGACTCAAGTAGCTCCTTCTGTGTCTTTGTCGCTATTTCCTTGCAAAGAATGACCACGATACATGGTTGATACCGATGGCGTAGTATACATGTCAAACCGCACAAAGAATGGTGTCGTTGGTATGGTAATTATCTGGGTTATACAGGATATATGTTAAACAAAACCGTCGGTTCCATTTTGGAACAGAACTGATATGTGGACAGGGGCGCATAGATAATATTATGTATACAAATTAAAACATGGCGCGCATCTCATGGGACAAACCTAAATTGTTCCAATACAGCCTCCTTACACGTTATTCTTTACGTCATTTGGGGCGTGTATACAGTGTTCCGCAAAGCGTGTTCAGCAGCTGTCGTCATTACTACACATCACACGCATCTTAGCACACTTCACTCGGCTGCTGATACTGATGCTGTATGGTGTTATCCTATGTTTTAAAGCGTACCGTTCTTTGTAGGCGAATCGAGATTACCCACGTCCACTCGCCGAGTGGTGGTGCGGGTCTCGCAATGAGTCTACTCCCAACTCGCTCGCAACTCCAGGCGTCGAGGAGGCTGCGGTCGACGATAAGAACCAGTTCATTGGTGTGTATGTCGTTGCCAACGACGATACGACAGCAGTGGACAACAATATCACGACGAGTGACACAAGTGACATATCTAGCGCGAGTGTCGCGTCGTCTCTGTCGCTTGCTGTTTGTTTCATACTCGCAACATTTGTCACGTCCATGGCGGGTTGTTAGCGACTGATCACAACACAATATGAATGTATTAGGTTCGAAACAAGTAGCAGAAAACGACAGAAAATGCACCATGTAGTAGGTGTACTGAATGTAGAGAAATATAAAGAACACACAAATACGCGCGCACACACGCACACAAACACACACACACACACATACACCGGCTTATATGGTTTTATGAGAATACAAAGTCTAAACGGCATTCCGTCACCTTGCAACGGGCATGCAATATGGTCTCCCGTGAACCTGGCTCGTCTCTTCATAGCGAGGCCGTTTTACTGGTGTCAGCCCGCTCCTGCTTGCAGGACACTCACGTATACGTACTTTATGAACATTTCCAGAATGGGCACACTTGTGTTTCCAGTTACCGAAGAACAGGGTAACAGAAATAGCGTTTTAAAATGATGACCACAATAAAACTATTGTACGTTGCATAATGTGTATGGATACGGGAAAAGGGCAACATTAAAAAAGAGACAGCAAATTCAGGAGTATTATCTGCTGTTCACATGGACATTTTCAAGTAAGCGTTTGTGTTTCGTATTTATTGTGGTGTTTGCTAAAACTTTGCACAACGACACGAGTCGTCACGGTGCTGTGCATTCGGCCGGTATTTGTGTCATGTTACTCTGTTAGAACTTTTAGTAATTTTTTGGTATAATTCAATGTAATTTTGTATGTTAAGTTGCATGCTGATCACTGCAAAATTAACGATATTCAATAAATTTGGTTGACTTGGATAATGTTCTGCCTATTCTGTTTGTAACTGTGTATGACCTAACTGGAACAGTCAGCAGACAACACTAATTAGTCACGATTGTTGTGTCGTCATACCCCAGACACGTTCTGCTATACTCGTTTAAGTCCACACACACACACACACACACACACACACACACACACACACACACACACACACACACACACACACACACACACACACACACACACACACATACACACACACACATACACACACATACACACACACAGAGAAAGAGAGAGACAGAGAGAGAAAGAGAGAGACAGAGAGAGAAAGAGAGAGAGAGAAAGAGAGAGACAGTATCTTTTGTCAGGGCGCCTTCACAGTATGCAAACATAATCTCAACAGTATTGACAACTGCTTGTCTTGACATGACTGCTCGTCTCACCGCAGACTTGACAATGCCCGAGACGCCATCACTTGGACCCTTACCATGTCCAGATCCGAAATAGCGCCGTTCCATTTCCACGCCAAGATCTTTCTGTGCAAACGATATGTCTGCGAATGGCAATTTCGATTTGTACTGGACACCACAGCCGTCGGTGAACTCTATTATCCTCTGAATATTCAGGCCCCTCTTATTCCACAAGTGTGTGATTGCCAGCTGTGTGAAGTGATAGACAGCATGTGCATCATGCTTCAGGTCACTTCTAATGATCACCACCGCCTCTTGTATTACGTGGTCGCCACGCTCCGGACACTTGTAGAAGGCAACTATTGGATGCACTGTCACTTGTTCTAATACCCAATGTGCCGACAGCACTTTATCGTGATTTAGGCATGCGTAGATTTCGGCAAAATCCAGGACAAAGACGACATAATTTTGCGTCGATTGGCGTATGACACCCGAGTACACACCTTGTTGCCAGGTGGCAATGAACAGATGTTTGGCGAGAGCAACAGCTTCATCTTTCAGCTCATCCACCAGTTCTCTCAACGAACCTGTTTTCACTGATTCTTGGATTTCGACTTGCCATCGTACGTGCGTACGTTCTGTATGTCCACCCCCTCCAGCAAATTTTCCCCCAGGAGCTGCTCAAACCTATCATCTAACTGATGTACACCACATTCAAGGTGATTTATGTTGATGCACGTAAGGAGAAAGTGGTGTACCCCAGGATCCTTCGGACACAAGGTGGCTGCAACCAGTGCATACCTGTCCATCAATTTGCACTCTTGCCGAACATTGCATGCAGATACAGTCTAATTAAGAGTGTGTAGCTTCAACATGATTTCGGTGCAAGATTCGCACAGACGTTGATTCAGTTTTATTCAATCTCAGTAGAAGAACGTCATCAGTCTTTAACATCTGGAAGACCCGCAGCTTGACTGCATCTGTTTCCGGCAGCCTTATGCAGCTGTCAAGTTATAATATATTTCTTCATTGAATTACGTCTTTTGCGCAAACTTTTAGCAGAAGAGCTGGTGGTGTTTTCGTTGGTTTGCAATATACCCTGTCATTGAGTGCGCACTCGAAGTTTAACCCGGAGGGGTAACATCTCAAAGAAACAGATACAGTGATTAGTATCAAGAATCAATGATACAACTAATTATAATATGAGATAATTTTGGTGTGGTTATATCAAGGCATATGTAGGTGAATGGCAGAAGGATGGTAGCATGAGGAAAATGGAAAATGTATGTGTATAGGCCTATTCAGTCTAAACATGGCATGGTCTAAACAGAAACAAAGGACAGTAAGTCTGTCAAATCATTGACGTACGTTAACACTGTCTGGCAATATACGACTGTCGTGTACTGGCCGTGGGCTGTGCGTACAGCGACATTATAGAATGAAGATTCTCGTACAGAAAGTACGAACACGTTTATTGTGACACATTGAGATGTAAAAGGAAAAGAGGAAACGGGGCATGGTAAACGGTTCCGCGATCAAGGATCTAACATTCCTCCCCCTTTAAGAAGAACATAATTAGTATAATTATTAAAATGTAAACTTTTAACGCAAACAAGAGTCCCTTATACGTATCAATGTCATATCTAAGATAGCTAGTATGCCATTGTTTATAGTACTAATCTAGTGCTCTCGCGATTAGCCACATCTACCGAAACCTAGTCTATTCTGGCTATCTTGATCTATGCATTGTCCGTTATGACAAGTTCACAAGTTTACAAGTTCAATCTGTCCGGTGGCTTCACCACTCTGTGTGATCTTCTCAGCGGTACTACCACGTCTGGTACTACACAGGACTGCGACCGTTCAACTGTTGGTCTTGAGATCACCTCTCCTGTGGCGGTACCCGTAGTCACGTCCGAGTTGCCAGATGATAGTGGTGTCGATGTTGTTCGCTCGAACCAAGGTAGTACTTCACGTTCTGCAAGCCTCGGTGGAAGTTGAGGTTCTTCAACCCTCAATGGTACCAGACGCTCTTCCATCGCCTCGATCGGCCTTCTCTCGCGCAAATGATCCTGGTGACGCTTCCACACTCTGTCATTCTGCAGACGTACCTCGAAGGTCAGCGGACCCAGCCGGTTCTCTATCACCGCAGCGACCCATTTCGGTTGTCCCTGAAAGTTCAACGCCCAGACACAGTCTCCTGTCATAAAACTTCGCTCCACTGCTCTCTGGTCGTGGCGTTCTTCGTCTTCTTCCTGTTTGCGCAAGACTCGGTTCTGAATGGATGGTCGTAGAAGATCCAGTCGTGTGCTCGGTGGTGTCTTCAACACAAACTCTGTTGGAGCTCTGCCGGTTGTAGCTTGTGGAGTTACCCTGTAGCGTGCTAGGAAGGTGTAGAGACGATCTTCTAGGTTGCCATTTGTCTTCTTCAACCCTGCTTTTACAGTCTGAACGGCGCGTTCAGCTAAGCCATTACTGGATGGGTGATAAGGTGAAGACTTGATGTGTTTGATTCCGTTAGCTCGACAAAACTGTTCAAACTCCTCACTGGTGAAACAGCTTCCGTTATCTGATACCACTGTGCTTGGTAGACCCAAAATCGCAAACGTCTGTCTTAGCTTCGTGAGAGTTGCACTGGTTGTCGCAGCTGATACAACGTGTGCATCGATGTACTTGCTGTGAGCATCGACTATGATGAGTATCATACGTCCCTCGAACGGTCCCGCATAATCAATGTGTATTCGATGCCACGTTCGTCCCGGCCATTCCCATGGATGCAGTGGTACCACTGGTGGTTGTTTGCTGTGTATTTGGCATGTCGTGCAGTCCTTAACACACATCTCGATTTCAGCGTCCAAACCTGGCCACCAGAGGTAGCTTCGGGCTAACGCCTTCATCTTCACTATGCCCGGATGCGTCTCGTGTAGTTCTTTCAACAACGTGTCACGACCCTTTGGTGGTACGATGACTCTTGCTCTGCACATCAGCACCCCGTGTTGGACACTCAGTTCGTCTTTCCTTCGAGAGTAACTCTCCCACTCGCGTGGTACATCGTTAGGTCATCCTCCTTCCACGAACCGTAGAAGTTGTGACAGCATCGGATCGTTTGCTGTCCATTTAGCGATGTGTTCTGCCGTGATGGGTGTATCGTTCATGGTTGCAAGTGCTAGAACCACTTCCTCCGGGACTGGTACTCGTTCAGGAGTGTCTGGTAGCGGCAAGCGACTCAATCCGTCTGCATGACAGATACTCGTACCCGGTCTGTACTCCAGATGGTACTGATAGTTGCTTAGTGTTAGTGCCCATCTCTGAATGCGTGCACTAGCCATTGCGGAGATGGCACGATGTTCCTTCAACAGCCCGACCAACGGCTTGTGGTCGGTCTGCAACGTGAAGTCCCTCCCGTAAAGGTACTTATGGAACTTGGATATCCCGAAGACCAACGACAACGCTTCCTTTTCCAGCTGTGCGTACTTCTTTTCCGCTGTGGAGAGAGAGCGTGATGCGTATGCGATAGGCTTGTCGCTGCCATCGGGCAATCTGTGTGACAGTACGCTTCCAATCCCGTAAGGAGATGCGTCACTGCTCAAGATGATCGGGAGTTCAGGGTTGTAGTGTACAAGCACATCTGAAGAAACAAGCAGTGCCTTAGACTCATCGAAAGCCTTTTGTTGCGCCGGACCCCACTTCCACTTTGTGTGTTGGCGTGTCATTTCATGCAGCGGAGCAAGCAGCGTACTGAGATTGCGCAAGAAGTTGTGATAGTAGATAACTCCTCAACTCCTGTACATTCTGTGGTGCAGGCGCGTTCTGTACTGCTCGCACTTTGTCTTCCGTAGGATGAATACCTTCAGCATCAATCGCATGACCTAGATAGGTGCACGATTTCTGACGAAACGCACATTTCTCCTTCTTCAGGCGTAACCCTGCGTCTTGTAGTCGCGTTAGCACAGTAGCCAGATTACGATCATGCTCTTCTGGCGTTCTTCCTGTGACCAGGATGTCGTCGAGGTAGACTACAGTCATGGGTATGTTCTGTAGTAACTGCTCCATGATTCTCTGGAAGATACCTGGAGAAGAACTCACACCGAAAGGCAGACGTTCGAATGCGAACAGCCCTTTCGACGTGTTGATTGTAGTCAACGGACGTGATTCTTCATCCAGTACGACCTGTTGATACGCATGGCTCATGTCCAGCGTTGTGTACAGTGTACCACCTGCTAATTTTGTAAACAGATCAGATACGTTCGGGATCGGGTACTTGTCTACCTTGACGGCTCTGTTGATGGTTACCTTATAGTCGCCACAGATTCTGACTGCGCCGGTAGACTTCAAGACCGGTACAATGGGCGCGGCCCACTCAGAATACTCCACAGGACGGATGATTCCGGCCTTCTGCATACGATCTAACTCGTCCTCTACTTTGGCTCGTAAAGCAAGAGGTACAGGTCGAGGTTTACAATACCTCGGTTTAACCGTGTCATCAACGTAGAACTTCGCAGTCAGCCCCTTTAGAGTGCCTAGTCCCTCACTGAACATTGATTCGTAAGGCTTTAGGAAGTCCTCTCTGTCTACCTGGTTCACGGAAGCCCAGTTCACTTTCAACACTGTTAGCCAGTCCCTTCCCAGCAGGTTAGGTCCCGACCCAGGCACTACGATTGCCTGCAGCCTGTGCTGTTGATTGTTGTGACAAACGTTCACCTGTGCTCGCCCTAAAGGCTCAATTGTGGTACCTGCGTACGTTCGCAACCTCGGAACGTTACGCGTGTCGAGAGTGAGCACAGATGCCTTGCAGATTTTAGCCCACTCATCCCCCGATATAAGCGAAACTGCTGCTCCGGTATCTATCTCCATAGCCACTTCACTTCCCTCTATCTGGACATTGCAAATGTACGGTGGTATGGTGTGGGTGTCACTTGTGTGATACAGGCCAAGTGTGTATGTGTCTTCACATAACTTGTCATTGCGTTGCGAGTGTGTGTCATTTTCTACTAAGTGTGTCTGTTGAGTGTTTGCATTGCACACATTAGCAAAGTGATTTAGCTTTTGACACTTGTAGCATCTCCTGCCCCAAGCTTTGCACATTCGCCGATCGTCGTGTGGCGGTCCACCACAGCCTGAGCATGCTGGTGCTGCCCCCTTGTGACGTCTGTACCGGTGCTGACTACTCACGACTGGTCGATCGTCTCGACGTGGCGTCCCTTGGCGATCAGGCGGAAAACGCTTTCTTGGTGGATTGCTATCTCTGTGTGTCGCCACCTGGCGACCAAAGCTGAAACCTCCACGTGAAGAGTTGCGCCGCCCCTCGTCATTCGATACGGCGTGGACAGGCCTCGGTACGGTCGAAAAAGAGTTTCTCATGATTTTCGACTGCTGTAGCGTAGCTTCCAGTGTGCGCCCGAACGTCAGTAACTTCTCTAGCGTGATTGTAGGTTCACTTAACCCCTTGTCATGCACTTTTGACATGGCACATTTTTGGATGATTTGCGACTTCACTTCTCTGTCTTTCTCATGGAACTTACAGTTTTTGGCTAGTTGCTGCAATCGTGCATTGAATTGGTCCAGCGTCTCTGACGACGTCTGTTCAGCCTGTCGGAACTTGAATATTTCATATTCTTCATTGCACTGCGGCCTGAAGTAAGCAGTGAGCTTCCGCTTGGTTTCTGCGAAATCATCATTTTCTGTCACCCCCACTGCTTCACTCAATTCAAACACTGCCTCACCAGCATAATGAAGCAACATCGCTCTCATTCTTGTATCGTTCTGAATGTCTTTAGCCACCACAAAGTTCTCAAAGCGCCTCACCCAACGTTCCCAACGATGGCCTGCGCTGTCAGTCGGCTCCAGGGGAAAATGTGCGACGTCAGCGACAGTTTCCATTTTCACACAGAAATTAGACGTAGTCTAGTTCAAAGTAACTCGTAGAGTTGTCAGTTTACCTCGTCGCCAATTAATGTCGTGTACTGGCCGTGGGCTGTGCGTACAGCGACATTATAGAATGAAGATTCTCGTACAGAAAGTACGAACACGTTTATTGTGACACATTGAGATGTAAAAGGAAAAGAGGAAACGGGGCATGGTAAACGGTTCCGCGATCAAGGATCTAACAACGACGTACGTGAATAAAATCAAATTATCACGTACGTGCACATAAATCTGCTGCTGCGCGATTATAGACGCACACATTTCTTTACTATCGGCATGTAGGTTGCTTATAAATCAGCATACATCATTGTACGGACATTGGAGACATTATATATAAAATCTTCCACAAACAATCGGTTTACATCATTGAACATCAACGTACGTCATATTTTAAGAAATGCGTTTAGCTTGACAAGCGATAATTTTCGTTGACATAGAAGTACTCACCTTGCAAACACTTGATGATAGCGTCGGTAATGGCTACGTAATACACATGTGTATACGCATGCCGCGTGAACACTTGTCATATGTGATGGTTGCAGTGGTGTCGAGGTAGTTCGAGCCTTTGTGTTGAAGCTGTCAAATAAATTCATGCATTGGAATATGGAATGATTCAGATTATTTGTGTGTGTGTGTGTGTGTGTGTGTGTGTGTGTGTGTGTGTGTGTGTGTGTGTGTGTGTGTGTGTGTGTGTGTGTGTGTGTGTGTGTGTGTGTGTGTGTGTGTGCGTGCGTGCATGCGTGTGTACTAAGAACAGGTAGAACATAGGTGAGCTGGAAAGTAGGTCACTGGAAATAAAGTCACAAAGTAATTTTATTCGAAAATTAAAAAATAAATAAAACGTTTTGCAATTTTTCACTGATAGTTCAACAAAACACAGTTTGAGGAATTCAATAGAAAAACCATGCCAAATACCCAATGCCCTAGTTATGATCCCAATGTGTCATTCAGCTAACACTGCTAATTAATGCGGAGGACACTTGGCTGGCAGTGGGTGAACCCTTGGCAGTGACCACAAAGTTATACTCTTTGTTCAGAGGGTGGATTAGCACCTGTCACTGTCCAATGGTCAATATCCTCTTTGTTTTAGTTGGACTGCAAGGTGCCACTGCAAGCTGGCTACACTTGTCTAAAGGCTGGCTGGGTCACTGTAAGTCTTTAGGAGAAGATTCTAGCAGTTAGGCATGTTTCTTATGTAGTTATGAGAACAACAAAAGCATTTTATTATGGATTTCCTGGCTTGATTTAACAAACAAAAATGATTATGACATTTCAATTACTTGCAACTGTGGTTATTAACTAGAGGTTTCTGACTGGGAAAGTATGTTCCTTAAAGCGAAGCCTCTGTGGCTTCAGTGTCATCAACGTGCAAACAATTTATAAACTGGCCTGTCAGAAACCTGCCAATCCTGACTGTATTTGAATTTAATCACGCAAAGTAAGATGAAGTGAATTAATTAAATGAAACGGAAAATAAATTTACAACATTTTTCTGCATGTATAAATGTAGAAGTATTAATTACAAAATGTATGTTATTCATAAATTCTAATGGTTTTGATGTAGTTTTTTGTTCGTGAAAGACCAAAATAAAAAAACAATTAACAATAGAACTTATATAATTTACATGTACAAAAGGATGTGTAACTTAACAAAACATGAGCTGCAATTCTTTGTATAGAAATTATCTGCTCTCTCACATAAATCAGTCGCAAGCTATCGATACATGTTATTGTTATGGATATTTTCACAGTATTTAGGTGTGGTGGTTTTCTGAACATAATAAGCAACATAATATTATATTCATACGAATAAATATACGTAGCTGAGGCTGACTACATTTAAATTACTAAACTGTCGAAGAAGATTTGCGAACGCAGCGTCTGTTCTTACTCCAGCTCTTTCTTTTGTGTCGTTCCGCAAATCCATACTGGTTTTTCCCAAATAAACCGTCTGGTTTTGCCCTTTTTTCGCTGAGTCGGTGGCATATGTCCGGAGACGTCCCATCGCCGGCGTAATTGCCGTAAAATAAGAACATGTTGTATAAAAACTTGCGAACATTGCACTATAAAAAAAATGGCTTGATCGAGGCACCAATCTTGAGGGTCAAAGGTCAGTCTCGCCCAAATTTGCGAACACGATACTATTATATGCAATTTCCACTTGCATGTCCAAGTTCAAGTAAGTGTTGCTAGTTTCGACTCCATCGACTCGAAACCAAATTCGAAATAGTTCGCAGTTTGCTTATTAATTTCAACAAAACGAAGTAGCACAAGTGCACCAACGAACTAGGATATTACAGTGAAAACTTTAGAGCTTTACTTTTTCGGGAAACTAGTCAGAAACGCGAGGAGCATAATAATCGAACTGTTATTGCAGTTTTAGGTTATACGCGTCGCACATACACACACACACACACACACACACACACACACACACACACACACACACGCACACGCACACGCACACGCACACGCACACGCACACACACACACACACACACAATCAGTTTGTTAGTCACGCATGATCATGACACGCTTCATTTGGTAAGTCGATGGTCAGGTGTTAATCAACTAATTTTGGTGATACTTAATTGGTTGGTTAAAAATTGTAGAACGATGATTTTAAAGTTGCATTCCGAGTTCCTCCATATTAAAAATACAAATTTCCAGCGAGTCAACATGTCCCATACACTACATATCACTTTCCTCAACTCCCTATAAACATGTTTTCACATAATACGCTATTTTAAGATAACACGGCGCAAAACACGAACAATTGTATCCGCGGGACCCGCGGTTTTTAATTCACTGATTAGTCATGGGGCTTATCCTTAAAAAACACTCAATAGTTCACATCTTTCTACAAGCACCATTTTTGGATCACCATTAGATATGGCAATGACATTTCATTTGTTCGCGAGAGTCATGCTGAGCTCCCGCTGTGGCGGCCATATTGGACAAATTCAATACGGCCGCCGTGCAGAGATAGGCTGTGTACTAACCTGAGAACCAACAGTAATAGAACGGCTTAAGACTTAGGCACGAGCTATGCTCATCAAGTTTCCCTCCCTCCCTCCCTCCCTCCCTCCCTCCCTCCCTCCCTCCCTCCCTCCCTCCCTCCCTCCCTCCCTCCCTCCCTCTCTGCTGAAGCGAAATGCGTACTCTCAGTACACGTCCAATGTGCAGGAGCCTCCTCAGTCGTTCGAGATGTGGAGGAAAATGCAATCCGTTCAAATATTGGTCGCTATGATCGAGCTTGAGCTATTGATGTGCCGCTATGTGCGCTCGCTGGTTGCCGATTCACGTCAGAGACATGGTCGAGCTCGCAGTGAAGCATCCAACGGAGTACCTCAAAAGAAACTTCACACTCCAAAAATCCGAGCACAAGTTCAGCCTCATGACAACAGATCAATCCCACGAGCATATCAACAAAGTACTCCAGGGCAATGGTGGAGCCTCTGACCTATATGGTGACACAGACGCCATAACATTGTACATGTTGGCTGGTCCAGTTCGAGAGTGTTCACAAACTTACACAGCAACAACTGGTCATTATGACGACGCTTGTAGCCTGCAGTCTAGGGTTCTGAATGACGTGCAGTCGTTCATGAAGGTGGTGACCGGAATGGGCAACCCTCTCTTAGCCATAGGTCACGAGCTCGTCACACTTGATATACGTGATGGAGCTTAAAGTAGCTGTGCCCCTGTCCAAAATCCATGAGATTGGTCAGGTCCAATGGTTCCAACATTATAGTAAATTTATAAATCTTTGCTCACGCAGTAAGATCAATTGAATCATCAACAGATACATGGGTTTTACTCATTGAAGTGAACATTTAACCTTGACCTTGATTGAAGAGACCTGTATCCAGAGTTAATTCCGGGTTCATCTATTGTCCACCTAACGCATGTTTAGATGAAAATGACACCAGAACGGTGAATATCTGATATAGTACGTTTATAGCTCACAATAGCTATATTATGAGTCAAAATGACACTGGATCTGATCTTATCACGTGACCTCGACCTAGAATCAGCAATCTAACACCGGAAATGGATTCTCAATGCTCGAAAACCCTAAAATGTGGTATCATTTATGGTTCTACCACTTTTTGTTTTCAAGTGATTGCACAGACTTACTCTGGACGGCAGCCATCTTGGATTTGTGAAATATTGCCGCCACAGCAGGAACCTAGCTTGGCTCCCGCGAAAAAAATTTGATGTCATGGCCATTTCATATGTGGTGCTGGTCCCAAAATGGTGCTTGTAGAACGATGTGAACAATTTTATGATTAAGCCCCTTGACTAGATTGGTTGGACGGGAGGGGAGAATCAAGGGAATCACGCTGTCGAGCGGGTGACGTGTCGTTTTGTTTACAGTTTGGCCTTGGGGCGTCTGTAAACTACGGAACTCGGCGGCGGAACGCGGCGCCGATGTAAAATCTCTCTTGATTTTGGTGTGTGCTTTGAATCAGGCTTATAGTTCACACATAGTTAAGTATGCACGTAATACACACTGTCCGACAGTATATAGGCATAATACATAGATTAAGGTATACTTTTATGATATGGAACGTCGATGGAACAATTGACACGTACTAGCGAAATTTCATCGTTGTTCCATCGCATAGAAATACATTAATCTCGGTAGTATGCCTACATATTGTCAGACAGATTGTATTACATGCATATTTAAGTATGTATGAAATACTAGTCTGACGCGAAGCGCACGTGGAATATTAGAGACATTTTTATATCGGTTCCGAGTTGTTCCGCCTCGTTCCGCGGTTTACAGAGCTCCGACATTTTGGAACGTCAACAATAACATGAACACGTCACATGTCATGCTCGATGTTGTCTAGGCAAAGTCAAGACGTTATTAATCGTGTTATTTGTATCAAATACGTCATATTCAGTAACAGTTAATGCCGTGAGATCATAGCGTTATATGTGATTAAGAATCATCGTGTCACAAGATCTGTAGTAGCATACGTCAATAACAAGGAAAATCTACTCCAGCTTCCAAGACAAAAGTCAAAACGAAGTAACATTGATTATTGTTGTGTGCACTGACAATTCGGTATCCCTTTCATATTGTGTCATTTGATCCATTCTGTTTAAATGCGTCGGTGAAAGTTTATATTGAAATTATGCTATAATTGTTATAAACCTGGTTTGCTTGTCATCATTCAAAGTAATAGTCCAAATATTGCATTGCCACGGAATTGCGCGACGCACGAAATTGGGACACTAAATGTATACCGTTTCAACAGTAAGGTTAATGGAAAGCATTATGAGTATACCGTGGCATGAATAATACTTTGAGCAAGTTTGTGAAAGTGTGCCTACTGGCCCATACATATAGCCCAGGATGTCATAACATTAATTTCGATTTGTTTTGTTTTGAAGGTGTTTACTGTTGGTACACTGACACATTGCATTTACTGTACTGCATAAATGTAGGCCTACTTTTACTTTAATACAGTTGGTGAAAATAAAATACTAGTTTTTGTCATTATATAAATTATATTATTAAATGTAACCATTATCATATAATTGTAATAATGTTTACTTCCCAGAAATATTTTAATCTTAATTGATTATACTCATATTCTAAGTTATCATACATTTCAATAGTAATCATAACTGATTATGTTTGTGGTGTAATCACCTCATCCTTGGTAGTGGTTTTTATATCAACTATAACTTCTCAACTCAAGTTCTATTTCCAGCATAATTATCTGTAAAGCTAAGCACTATCCAGTTTTTTTAAAGATGCAACTTGATAATAAATATCAAATTCAATAAATATATAAATCAAGTTCAGAAATAATTAAATATCAAATTTAACAATCCATTGAATAGAAGGGCACATGTCACAAATAGGCCTGTGGTAATAGTAATATGTAATAGTAACAATTACAAATATTTAAGTAATAGTAACAGCAATAGGTTGAATAAAACACAAAGTAACAGTAATAGGAAGCACTGTAATAGTAATTGACCTATTACTTTTATATTATTATTGGACATTTCAAAGTAAAATTTGAGTTGCGCTTATTTGTGGTATGGTTATTTAATTATTTACAAGGAAAAGAATATTCCATTAGTTTCACCAGGTTCTGTGACTGCTCTTCTGTGAATCATGGCCCTCAGTCGGTTTCATTGGGACAGTGTGACAGCTGCATGGCTAAAGGGATTCAATAGTTCTTTGAAGTTGGCTCTCATGCCAACTATCCTTTTCACACAAGCCTGTATGGGTTTAGTCGCTGTCCACATATTACTAGGCCTAAGCAAAAGAGCTGTGAAAACCATCCTGATGTATTTGTACTTATGCCAATAACTGTCCACCAAGCAGCAATAGTGCATTATGGTTTAATTATATTGATTATAATTCAAAAAGTTAAAAGGACAGCGACATTGTTTTTGTCTTTCATTCCTATATAGTACTGAAATATAAAATGAAAAATATGTTCTATCTATAAACAGGGTAGTTAGTAGATAATACTAAATATGATAGTGATATTTTGTAGTAAATATTTATGCATACTGTGTATTATACTATATAGTTTCGATGAAAAATATAATAGTAATAGTAATTACTACAAATGTAATAGTAATACATAAAATTCAGCATGTAATGCTAATAGGAAGGAAACTAGGTACAGTGTGTAATAGTAATATATTACATTGCAATGTACTCGACCCCAGGCCTGGTCGCAAATATAGTCAAATAGGATTACTGTTAAAATGCATGAGCATGATTACTGAGAAAATGAGTGTAATCAATTGTATTTACTTGTGCATGTAATCATGATTACATCAATAGGTTAGTCATTGTTTGTACATCTTTTACAACTTTCTGGTTGGTACCATATATTGGATAACAAACACTCATAAAAAGTTTACTCATTATTCTGTGTTATCTGAGCTACCTGTGTAATATGGTGTGCTTAATGACTCTCATGTGGGGGGCAAACAGAAAATCAGGCAAAATGTAAATGAAATAAACAATTAAATATGGCAAAGAAGAGCTTTTATCAAGTTATTACAATGATTTATATTTATTTCATCAATTCCTGCAAATACAAACAATTTATAATACAATGTAATAATATTGTGTAAAATATTGCAGATAAGTTATTAATAGGGGAGAATGTAAAAAAAAACAATAATATTATCCACAAAAACAGCATGACAAAATGCATCTAAAATAACTTATTTACATGTGAAAGATAAAATGTAAGTTTTTATATAGTACAGTATCCCGTCCTCAGGACTGCTCGATGCTCTTTACACTTTACTCCCTGGCAGACTTGTTCAATCGAACACCATTTCGACTTCTCTGGGAAACATTAAGCCACGCTGAAATTAATACAATACAATACAATGTTTTATTCAAACACACTTTCAAACAGACAGCACAGGCTGTAATCACCTCAACATGATTTCGTTGTGACATAGAATGTATTATACATACTAGGGGTATTGTTGTTTGAAAGGAATACACAAGAAGTTAAAAACTTGTAGTTAATGTACCCTCTAACTATATGTTATAGTAAATCACACTAGAGAAACCATAAGATGAATGTGTGAATATTCCACACATCCCAGAAACCTAAACATATAAGAAAAATTTTCATATTGTAGTTCACATAGTCACGTACATATGATTATTACAAAATAATAAAATGTAAAAATAAAAAAATATGTATGATTCTGATATTGCAGAATCAGTTTCAACAATTAATACAAACTATACACATTAATTTATGATTGTTTTCTTGTACCGGTGTCTGAATGACCGCACTGTTTTAATGTTGGTAGCGTTAACGTCCAAAGAATTCCATAGACTTATGCCACATACACAAAGAGACATGGCTCTAACATTTAAGGTAACACATCTTACCAGTTGATTTTTGAGACGTGTTGTTACTGGAATATCTCTTTTACAAAATGTGTTGTACATTAGTTGGTAGCATGCAGTGGTATGCCTTGAACATGAATATAGCTGTTTTGAATTTTACAAGATCTAAAAATGTCATTTGCGATCTGTAAAATAGACGGGTTGTGTGGTCAAGATGACATGCACCATATCACAATCTCATTGCTCTCTTTTGAAGCATGACAGTAGAATTGATATTGGTGGGATACGTGTTTCCCCATATTTCAGAACAGTAACTAATGGATAGTAAAACAATGAGCAGTACAGGATATGCGCAGACTGCGAGTCTATCAGCTGACTACACTTATACAATATGGCAGTACTCTTTGAGAGTTTAGATTTAACATTTACTATATGATCTTTCCAATTCAATTTCTTATCTATTAATACCCCAAGAAACTTAGCCACTCGTACTCTGTCAATATTTGTACCACTGATTGCTATATCAACATGTGTATTCAAAGTATAATTACCAAACAACATGTAACTTGTTTTAGAAACATTTAGGGATAATTTGTTTACATCAAACCAATTACACATTTTGTCAAGAACAGTGGATATCGTTGTAACAAGTTGATTGATATCTTTGCTTGCACAGAAGAAATTAGTGTCGTCGTGAAACAATAGATATTTTACAAGTCTGGAAATGTTACATAAATCATTCACACACAGTATAAACAGTTTAGGTCCTAATATTGAGCTGTGTGGAACTCCACATGCTATATTTACCACTACCAGATATGCACATTTGCTCCAGCTTAGATGTTTGAGATTTGTTTACATTCTTGGCCTAACAAATATCCTAGTTTGGATAATAGAAATGTATATATCTGACTGCAGATAACTATAATCATACCAAGAGTCACTTCACACCAGTGCATCCAAAACTAGTGATCCAGCAAGCAGCATTTAATATGTCAACTTACAAGTATAACAGTTAGGGCTTTGCAGAGTGAAACTCATGCAAGACAACTGGTCATAGATGATATAAACTGAAGGTTCCTATGAAATCATTCTGTCTGGAATGGTTCATCTCCTACCCAAATCATGTCTTCCATGTCACAAGATTAACTGCATTGTGGCAGTGTCTTGTCAATATTTCCATCAACAACGCATGTATCGGCTCTATAACTGGTTGTGTTATGCAAGACACTTTGGTCCTGGACATTCAAGTTGGTCAACAGGATAAACTGGTTATTAAAATGTCTGTATTGATCAACTGTAACATGCAAAATCTATGCATGCTATTCAGTGAACGTGTCCACCTTGTTCTGTTCTTTTGTTTCTTCTCGTGCCACATCCACTCCTGATATATGTTCAGGAAACAAAATATTTACACACCTGATAAATATTAGATTTGCTACCCATGTTCCAAAACATAAATATTTTCCTAATGTTGATTATATACCATACGTTGGAAAGAGTATAAATTATTAACAGAAAGAGCAAAACTAAATTTTAAAAACAGTGCAATCCTTCGTGAGATGATTCAACGAAGGAATAACTACTTTACCTGAGTCAGCACTTATTTTGGTACAATGCAATGCTGGATCGATATACTCTTTATACTACTACTAGCAAGGGGCTATACGTACACAGACTAATTTTACGAACAGGTAGGCAGGGCTACACGTATACCCAAGCTAATTTTACGAACAGATAGGCAGGGTCCTACGTGTACGTACGTTCATCCAGATTATTCAATTTAGACTGATAATGATTAGGACAGTCGCGAAATCCATAAATTGTAAATCTTGTCATACTGCTATATTAACACATTGTAAATACGGAGCAAATAGGTGCAATGTGGAACAGCAATTATTTTTGCATTTATATAATACAATTCTAGAACATGCACAAAACTAATAATTAATTAATTTGACTTTAATCGAGCTAGCATATTATTCTCAATATAATCATGTAATCGCGGTCTTCAAGTTTTACAATAAATATTTGCGATGGAATGGGTGTAAAATTATTAGAATGCTGTTCATTTGGAAGAAGGATATATTAAGTAAATGGGATTGTTATTATGCACCATTACTGAGACTCTTTCACTTTACGAACTGAGCAAAGTGCAGCCCAATTACAATATGATATTTACATATTTAATTATAGCTAACTATGCATGTGTACATTTCAAAATGTATGTATGGGCATGCGGATGTAAGCAAAAGCCCAGTGGAGTCGTGCTCAGCCGTAAACATGCCAAATGGGTACATGAGTGAACGAATATATCATAATTCTTGCAGGATTATATTCAGTATACATTATGTTATACAAGAACACATTTACAATTTTTTGTTAAAATATTTTAAATTAACTTTAAACAAATCTCAATTATTTTAGCACCAAATATGTGTGTTGGCAGTTTGTAGATTATTTGTGCTGAATACAACTTACAACACATTAGTTGGCTAGCGTTTATAAATATTTCCACATATATCCTTCTTCCAAATGAACAACATTCTAATGAGTTTGCACCCATCCCATCGCAAATTTTCATTGTAAAACTTGAAGACCGCGATTACATTATGATATTGAGAATAATATGCTAGCTCGATTAAAGTCAAATTAATTAGTTTTGTGCATGTTCTAGAATGTTATTACACAAATGCAAAAATAATTGCTGTTCCACATTGTACCTATTTGCTTCGTGTTTACAATGTGTTAAGATAACAGTATGACAACATTTACAATTTATGGATTGTTTTGGTCCTAATCAATATAAGTCTAAATTGAACACTAAATAATATAATCTGTACGTACGTATACGTAGGGCCCTGCCTATCTGTTCGTGAAATTAGTCTGTGTACGTATAGCCCCTTGCTAACATAATTATAACAAGCCCTGACGTCTCCCCGCGAAAAACAAAATAAAACGCGCGTGACACATGTGTGAAACGCTCCTTGCCCTAGCGACCAATCACGAGCGTGATGGGCATGGCTTAAAGGAAATAAAAACAAGGCATTAGCTAAAATCCGTTTTCCATGTGTACTCAAAGATTAACATTGTATGTAACATTTGACAACATTAAAAAAATACGTTTGTAGACAAAATTCTATTTAAAACCCGTCTGTGTAGAGATTCCCGCAGAAAGTTGAAATTTAATGAGCTAGGCGATCACGTGATTTTTTTAAACAAGATTGCCATCCAGAAAATTACTCTGGATGGCAGTTGGACAAGGAAGCCTTTTGGCTTATCGAGAGTCCAATACTTTTTATCTACATGTATCCCGCCTTTTTAAGGTGTGTGTCGATTTTATTTTTAAACATATTCACGCTACTAGCACCAACACAATCAGGAGATAATCTGTTCCATTCATTTACAGTCCTTTGTGAGAATGAGAACTTTCTTATATCTAATCTACACTGCTCCTTTACTAATGTAGCTTCATGTCCTCTGGTCCTTCTATCTTTCTTAACTGAGAAAAAAATGTTTCAATATTTTCATAACCATTCAATATTTTAAACACTTCTATGTGATCTCCTCTCAATCTCCTGGTCTCTAGTGTTGTTAAACCACATTCTTTTAGGCGTATTTGTAACTAAGATCCCTCAGATTTTGTATCATTTTAGTCGCTCTCCTCTGTACTCTTTCTAGCATATATATGTCCTTCTTGCGATATGGCCTCCATGCTTGTATACAATATTCTAAATGAGGCCTCACTATTGTTTTGTACAGCGGTACTATTAATTATTTTTTCTTATACGCTATATTTCGCCTAATTAATCCAAGGATTTGATTTCCCTTTGACGCTGCAATTCCGCACTGCTCTGAAACCTTCATATCAGCACTAATGGTTAACCCTAAGTCCTTTTCTTTTACAGTAGTACTTAGAACAGTACCCCCCATTTTATATTTTACCTCTTCATTCCCATGACCTGTGTGGAGGCATTTACATTTCCCAAAATTGAACAGCATTTGCCACTTTTCAGACCATTTGATCAACCTATCAAGATCATCTTGTAAATGCTGTCTGTCTCCATCACTTTTAATCCTTCTAAACACTTTTGTATCATCCGCAAATTTTAACACCTTGCTTGTTATATCATCGTCCAAATCGTTGATATATATTAAGAATAATATAGGTCCTAGTACTGATCCCTGTGGTACCCCACTCAATACCGATTTCCAGTTTGAAGCCTCCCCATCAACTACTACACGTTGTCTTCTGTCATTCAGCCATTTTTCTATCCAGTTTATTATACCATTTCCTATGCCATGGGCCTTTAGCTTAAGGAGTAATCTTTGATGTGGTACTTTGTCGAAAGCTTTTTGAAAATCTAAATAGATTATATCTACTGGTGATCCCTCATCTACCCACCTAGTGATGTCTTCCAAAAAACATAACATATTTGTTAAGCATGACCTCGCTTTTAAAAACCCATGTTGAGATGGGTTTATCAAGTTATGTTTAACAAGAAAATCCACCATGTGATCTTTAATTAGTCTTTCTAATAATTTGCAAATCACTGATGTTAAACTCACTGGTCTATAGTTCTCTGACTTGTTTCTCGAACCTTTTTTAAATAACGGTATAATGTTTGCCTCTTTCCATTCTAAAGGAACCACTCCCTCTTCTAATGACAAATTGAAAACTGTTGCAAGCGGTGCGCTAATTTGTTCTACAATTTCCAATAGTAGTTTGGGCGGAATCCCGTCCACTCCAGGTGATTTATTATCCTTCATAGCCCTTATTTTCTTAGCTACCATTTCCGAGGTTACAACTAACTGCCCTAAATAGTCTGAATCTGCCCCCTTGAACTTAGCCTCTGGTACTGGCAGTGAACTAATATCTTCCCTGGTAAACACTGAACTAAAATACTCATTCAGGTCTTCTGCCATTAAGAATCCCTCTGATATTGTATTTCCAGCACTATCTTCTAGAGGACCGACCTTATCCTGAACTTTCTGTTTGCTTCGAATATACGCATAAAAACTCTTACTGTCATGTTTTATATTACTAGCTAATTTTTTTTCATAGCTTCTCTTTGAATTTCTAATTTCAGCTGTAGCTTGATTAAGTGCTTCTTTATAAACGTTGTAGTCTTCATCATTTCCAGTACATCTATATGACTTCCACATCACTTGTTTATACTTAATTTTTCTAATGGCTTCTTTCGATAAGTGTTTCTTTTTAGACCGTTTCCCTTGTTTTTTTGAAAGGTACAAATTTATCGACTATGCACTTAATTTCACTATTTAAGATATTCCAGCATTCGGTTGCTGTCTTATTCTTCAGTGTGTTATTCCAGTCTATCTTTGCTAAATATTTCCTCATGTCCTTATACCTTCCTTTGTGGAAATTTCTCCTATACTGCTTTTTACTATTCCTTTCTGATTTTACTTTGATGGTAAAATGTATCTGGTTGTGATCACTACTCCCCAGTGGCTCACATATCTTGACATTGTCAACTAATTCTTTCTGTGAGGACAAAACTAAGTCTAACACATTCTCTCCCCTGGTTGGTTCTAGCACATGTTGAGAAAGGAAACTATCTTGTACTAAAACTAAAAACTTGTGGTCCTCACTCCCCATACTCTGTAGAGATTTCCATTGTATATGCCCATGGTTAAAGTCCCCCATAATAATACAGTTCCGTTTGCTTACTTCCCTTATAGCGTTTTGTATTTGTTCATTCTCTTCTATGCTTATGTTTGGACTTCGATAAACTAACCCAACTGTTAACGTTGAGTTTTCTGTAACTATGTTACACCAAACAGCTTCTTCGCAATCTGCTTCTCTTTCTAATTTTATTTCATAAGCCTGGATAGATTCTTTAATATATAAAATAACTCCACCTCCCTTTCTTCCTATTCTATCTTTCCTAAACATTACATATCCTGTTAGTCCCAATTCGGCATCTGATATATCAGTGGTGGCCCACGATTCGGTTATACCTATTATGTGAGGGTCAATATCTTCTACCATAATGTTTAGTTCACTTCTTTTGTTTACTATGCTCCTTGCATTTAAACAAATGCATTTATATCCTGATTCAGAACAGTTTTCCAGGCTGTTCTTTGCCGATTTATTTCTGCTGTCTTTATCTATGCCTCCAGTTTCAGGCTTCTCTGTGAATCCCCCCTGCGAATCTAGTTTAGATGCAGCCTGTCCCACTGTCAACAGATTGCAGCAAGTTCTCTGAGAAAACTGCTGTCCCCTTTCCACTTAGATGTAGGCCATCTCTCATGTACATATCTTCCCTCCCAACAAAGTATCCCCATAAATCTACGAATCCCACCCCCTCTTCTTTACACATCCGCTCAACTAGTGCGTTGATCGCCATCCTCTTGCAGTTTCTATATGTCGGCCCCCTTCCTCCCATTACTGGCAAAATTCCTGAGAGGATAATCTGTTCTACTCTTGTCTTCTTTAACTTCTTCACTAACTGTCTGTACTTCTGAACTATCCCAGTTGTTCCCTCCCTCTCTGCGTTATTTGTCCCTACATGTACTAGTATAGGCCCTCCCTTGCCATGCCCCAGTACCTTTTCTACCCTTTCAGTTACATGTTCTATCCTAGCCCCCGGTAGACAAACAACGACGTCCTCCCCCTCGCTTAGAGTCTTATCTGTCTTTCTCATAATCGAATCGCCCATAAACACCCTCTCTTTCCTCATTGCCCCCTCAATCACTGCCTCAGTGTAGCTCTTTCTACGGTTTGCATATGTCTGGTTGTAATCTTGTTCCCCTGTCTTCTGCTCTCCCGTCACAATCTCGTCCGTTCCATTCTTTCCTGACGCTGTTTCTCTTGTCACCTTTCTTCCTGTCATCGTCCCTCCCGACTTCTCTTCTGTCACATGTACTCTCACTTCCTTTCTTCCCGTCATCTTTCCTCCCATTGCATTTCCTTCTCTCCTCTCCCGTCTCTTTTTCCCTCCTACCTCTTTCTCTACGGTCACTTTCTCTCCTGCCACCTTCACACCTGTCACATTTCCTGCCGTCGTGGTATCGTGACGTCAATCCTGACTCGCGGGTTTGTTGACATCTATGCATCGCCATTGTTGTTCTCTCCATTCTCTTGTAACATCATGGCTAGTGGGAGTTTCCCAGAGTTTCAAGTGAAATCATACGATTTTGAGCCACTAGCGGGAACGGTTACAGCGGATGATTCGTCTAATTCCGCTCTTTCCGAGCGTTTCAGCGACGGTAGCGAAGAAGATGATGCGGAGTCGGACAGTCACAATGTTTGCTCATGCAACACCGACTGGTAAGCTTCAACTTCATTATAATGACACATATGGTGTGAAAACTGTCGACAACAACAATTATATCGTTTTAGTACGACGTTATATTATCAAATGCGGTGTCAAAGCTGCACAGAGAGTTAGCTAGAGGTTGTAGCTAAGTAGGTCATCGGACGAAGTACGTGTAAACAGACTTGTCAAAGTCAGACAAACTTCACAAAGTTACGAACCGTCGAACGTTGTAAGCATGGTTGTCTGGTTTATGCGGATCGAGTTTAGGACGTTATAGCTACTTACGATATCATCCCTCTGGACAAAACCCACACTTTTTTAGTTGGACAGTTGTTCGCGAGATGACCATAATATCATGACATATATAATGACAGCTCTAGTTAATGTCATTTATGTGGAACAATGATTTATATTACTCTGAGTCTGACACATAACAATATAGCTACTATATAATCAAAATAAACTAAAATAAACATTAAAACAACATGCAGAACAATTGAATAATTATGGTAATGGGTTATAGCCTGAAGGGTTATGTCCTAGACCTAGGGGTTTAGTGTAACCTTAGGGGTCTTATATGTGAGATGCTACCAGTGGGTATATATGCTATGTCCATTAAAATCATAAGGACATAGCATTTTTAATCAAATTTTTTGTGTGACATATTTATTACAAATCCATCAAGCAAGTTTCAGAACACAGTTTTACTGGGTTGAATCATTACAAATTCATCAAGCAAGTTTCATAACACAGTGTTACTGGGATGAATCATTCCAAATGTTGGTAACTGTGTAGACCTGGTAACACAATGTGAATCACCACACGGTGCACAGACAATGGTTATAAGCCAAACAACACCCATGGGAATACTTCCCCTGCAGGCAGATGAGAATATGGCTTCAGCAAATACCCATTGATAAACAAGTTATCTAGTCCATTTTGTTGATCACTTTACCTATGACATGCTAATAAATAGCATAGCTTCACATCTACAGACCAATTATTATCTTTACAGGG
The DNA here is from genome assembly GCA_963995525.1 of Escarpia spicata. NCBI lineage: Eukaryota > Metazoa > Annelida > Polychaeta > Sabellida > Siboglinidae > Escarpia > Escarpia spicata. Next base: position 46,589,235 of record OZ023208.1, on the reverse strand, counting down.
CAACTTCCCATTGAGCCGAGAAACTGCTGCTCTACGACATTGGTTTGGCCAGTGCAGTTTCGGCAACGTGCGAAAAGATGACGAAGTGAAGACTCTGCCACCAAGAAGTACCTCTCCTTGGAAGGGCAGCAATCTTTCCTCAAGGGAGTCTTGTTTGTAACACCCTCCTCTGTGTCAGTGTACTGGTCGACGTGGTCATCGCTGTCACTGTTGCTGCTGTCACGACTAGTCGACTCATTGTCAGAGCAAACATACTCTGGATCTGCAGCAGATGTTACTTCCTCCCCATTTGAGTCACTAATCGGACCAGTCAACAAACTGCACTGCACACTCGTTGACCTCACTGCTGATGTCACCTGCACAGCAACCTGCTCTGATGCACAGACTGCTTGCACTCTTCTCGTGCGAGTTGATGGCCTGATGTCAACCTGAAAGCATTTGCTGCTCCTTTTTGGAGTGGAAGCTGTGACTGACTCAGTTGTGGAATCCTCTGTATCACGAGAGCTGTCATATTCAGTTGCTGTATCTTCAGATGACCCATTCTTGGTCGACGGTGGACTATCTCGAGCTGCTGCCAGAATGTCAGCAAATAACTGAAATAACAAATTACCTTTATAGAATTTGCAAAAAAATAAATTGTTGTAGGTTTCTGACAAAAGCAAACAAAATCCTGTATTTTACTATCTTGTCAGAAAGGAGTACATCCATTTGTCTAGTCATTTGCCCAGCTTCCAAGTGTGAACAGACTGCCTAGCTGTGAAAAATACAAATTAATAAATTAATTTCAAGTTGCAAGGTATGTATTGTTTATTCTATGATAAAAACATCATAAATACTTGATATCACGCTTACAGAATCTACACAGAGACATAGTTACTTTTGTTATGTTACACTTTTATGCAAACAATTACCTGGAAAATGTGACAATATATTACTTGTGAACATTTTATTTTTGGTTATAACTAATCATCTACTAAATATACAATAGATAGGTTTGCAACTTGCATTGCATTTATTGTTATTGTTTCACAACTTGGCTAATTACCATTTTCACACTTGGTAGCTGGGCAACGACCCACATCCGAATGTGAACATATTTAAGTATTGCTTCTTACTGTTTAAAAAACTTAGATAACAGACTAACCTGACTCGGCAATGAGTATAATTAAAATAATTATTTCTTATTTGCATGTAAAAGTACATAGATTAATTAAATGCATAACTAACAAACTAGCATAAATTAATTTGTTGACGTTTTTGTTTTATTGCTTTACATTCCTGTAACCATGATAATGATAAAAACAGTCACCTGAATCGATTTGATTACACTATCAAATGTTCCACAAAACTGAGTATATGTAGATTTATTATAGTAGTATCGTGCATAACTACAACATTTAGAATATAAGATACTTAGGAAGAGTTCCGTGATATGATTGGAACCAATGGGGTACAATGACAATAACTTATTTTGACACACACGAGACCGTCCAGTCCAGACATTATACTAGACCTACAGAATAATAATAATAGAAGAAATCACATAGAAGAATTACCTTGATTCGTTGCCGCTTTCGGTAAGCAGACCTCGTAAATTCATCACTCGTAGAAGGAACCTGGTACCCCGAAGAAGCCATGGGTGTAGTTGCGGAGTCGGCTGTAGTGGCAGCGGAGCCTGCAGCGGCGACTGCGGCACTGGAACTATGCTTGCGAGACCCGCTTGCCTTCGATTCGGGCAAAGCGGCCGTCGATCCTGCCCGTGCCGACGCCTGTCTTCGGCGGATTGACGGCTTCTACTGCCGGGAATATTGTTGGGACTGCATCGCTTTTCAACGATATTCGAGCACCAGGATATCCAAGGGTTGCCAACATCTCCGGATCGCGATCAAAACAGTTTTTCTCAAAATGACCGGAGCAAAGCCGGCTGTGTTTCGTCGGCTTGATGTTAGCTCGCTTGATTTTTGCGATCCATTTCTTAAATAAAACTGGCTCCGTAGGGAACTGAAAAAAAATGGTGTGTTGCTCTATGTTTAGAAGAGTTTGCATTACAACCGATCGTTCGAGGCTATATTTGGCGGAGATTGATCGTAGAAATTGGTGGTGTAAAAAGTGGATAAACAAGTGGAATTACTGATTGATAAGTATTATTTTTGCCTTAATATCATTCATAAAGTTGCAATAAACATATATTGAGTAGCATTTGTGCTTAAAGTTAGTTAGTTAAAGTATTTTAGAACACCTTAGTATAGTGAGTGATAATAGGGTAACTCAGTTAGGCGGCTTAGCCTTCGATAACTTGTAAACAAGATTTAACAAACCTGATTATGTGGTAGAATATATAGGAGATAAAGTAACAACCATCAAACTACTTTCACAAGATAATATCTGTGTAAGCCAGTACTTGCTATATATTTTGGTTAGGTAGCATTGTTGTTAAAATTAAGCAAGGGCGATAGTCGGGCGGCGTAACCTAAATAAATAAAGCAGCCTAACATAACGTAATTGATTGTATTTAAATTAGGTCACTACCGGTGATGTTAGCGTTCGTATTAGGATAAATAGTCGGCTGTGTAATTGAAATTTGTAACCTAAAGTGTGCTGTAGTACACAGGAAACAGTCTTTATAAAGACTAAGTTAGTTAAGTTATTAAATAAATTCTGATCGGGATATGGCGCCTTGCAAGCGGAAAGTCAAGGCAAAGCGACACTTGGTGTGCGATCACTGCTACAGCTGGGTAGATTTTGCATCGTCCGGGTGTGGAAAGTCATGGGCAGAAACCATGGAGGAAGGATTCACCTTTCAGTGCATTGGATGTTGGAAGGTGGAGTGTTTGCAGAAGGAGATAGTTAGGTTGACAGATATTGTGAAGGGAATGGAGATGGGAATTAGCAAGGAGGCAGGTCGAACGGAGAGAGAAGACAGGGAGAGAGGTGAGGATACTGCAAGACTGAAGGAGAATAGCAGTGGCAAGAAAACTGAGGAAAGGAGATTGAGAGGAGAGAAGGTGATTGGAGGGGAAGAAATTGGAAAATCGACAACAGAAAACGTGACAAGCGTGAAGGGGACAGGGAAGAAAGTGACTGTAGAGAAGGAGGGAGGGAAGATGGAACGGGAGAGGAGAGAGGAAAATGAGACGGGACGAAAGAAGAAGGGACGAAGGGAAGTGAGAGCAAATGTGATAGAAGAGAAGTCGATAAAAGGGACGCTGACAGGAGGAAAGGTGACAAGAGAAAAAGCGACAGGAAAGAATGGATCGGAAGAGAATGTGACAGGAGAGAAGACGGCAGGGGGGAAAGACAACAAACAGACAGATGCAAACCGAAGAAGGAGCTATTCTAAGGCAGTGATTGAGGGGGCAATGAGGAAAGAGAGGGTGTTTATGGGTGACTCCATTATGAGAAAGACGGACAAGACACTGAGCGAGGGGGAGGACATCGTTGTTTGTTTACCGGGGGCTAGGATTGAACATGTAACTGACAGGGTAGAGAAGGTATTGGGACATGGCAAGGGGGGGTCTATACTGGTACATGTAGGAACAAATAATGCAGACAGGGAGGGAACAACTGCGATAGTACAGAAGTATAGACAGTTAGTGAGGAAGCTAAAGAAGACGAGAGTCGAACAGGTTATTTTGTCAGGAATTTTGCCAGTAATGGGAGGAAGGGGGGCAACGTATAGAAACTGCAAGAGGATGGCGATCAATGCACTAGCTGAGCAGATGTGTGAAGAAGAGGGGGTGGGATTCACAGATTTATGGGGATACTTTGTTGGGAGGGAAGATATGTACATGAGAGATGGCCTCCATCTTAGTGGAAAGGGGGCAGCAGTTTTCTCAGAGAATCTGCTGCAATCTGTTGACAGTGGGACAGGTTGCATCTATTTAAACTAGATTCGCAGGGGGGACTCACAGAAAAGCCTGAAAATGGAGGCATAGATAAAGACAGCACAAATAAATCAACAAATAACAGTCTGGAAAACTCTTCTGAAGCTGGATATAAATGTGTTTGTTTAAATGCAAGGAGTATAGTAAACAAAATAAATGAACTAAACATTATGGTAGAGGATATTGACCCTCATATAATAGGTATAACCGAATCCTGGACCACCACCGATATATCAGATGCTGAATTGGGACTGACAGGATATGTAATGTTTAGAAAAGATAGAATAGGAAGAAAGGGAGGTGGAGTTATTTTATATATTAAAGAATCTATTCAGGCTTATGAAATAAAATTAGAAAGAGAAGCAGATTGCGAAGAAGCTGTTTGGTGTAACATAGTTACAGGAAACTCAACGTTGACGGTTGGGTTGGTTTATCGAAGTCCAAACATAAGCATAGAAGAGAATGAAAAAATACAAAACGCTATAAGGGAAGTAAGCAAACGGGACTGTATTATTATGGGGGATTTTAACCATGGGCATATACAATGGAAATCTCTACAGAGCATGGGGAGAGAGGACCACAAGTTTTTAGTTTTAGTTCAAGATACATTCCTTTCTCAACATGTGCTAGAACCAACCAGGGGTGAGAATGTGTTAGACATAGTTTTGTCCTCACAGAATGAATTAGTTGACAATGTCAAGATATGTGAGCCACTGGGGAGTAGCGATCACAACCAGATACATTTTACCATCAAAGTAAAATCAGAAAGGAATAGCAAAAAGCAGTATAGGAGAAATTTCCACAAAGGAAGGTATAAGGACATGAGGAAATATTTAGCAAAGATAGACTGGAATAAGACACTGAAAAATAAGACGGCAACAGAATGCTGGAATATATTAAAGAGTGAAATTAAGTGCATAATCGATAAATTTGTACCCTTCAAAAACCAAGGAAAACGGTCCAAAAAGAAACACTTATCGAAAGAAGCCATTAGAAAAATTAAGTATAAACAAATGATGTGGAAGTCATATAGATGTACTGGAAATGATGAAGACTACAACAATTATAAAGAAGCACTTAACCAAGCTACTGCTGAAATTAGAAATTCAAAGAGAAGCTATGAACAACAATTAGCTAGTAATATAAAACATGACAGCAAGAGTTTTTATGCGTATGTTCGAAGCAAACAGAAAGTTCAAGATAAGGTCGGTCCTCTAGAAGATAGTGCTGGAAATATGATATCAGAGGGATTCATAATGGCAGAAGACCTGAATGAATACTTTAGTTCAGTGTTTACCAGGGAAGATATTAGTTCACTGCCAGTACCAGAGGCTAAGTTCAAGGGGGCAGATTCAGACTATTTAGGACAATTAATTGTAACCCCGGAAATGGTAGCTAAGAAAATAAGGGCTATGAAGGAAAATAAATCACCTGGAGTGGATGGTATTCCACCCAAACTACTATTGGAAATTGTAGAACAAATTAGCATACCACTTGCAACAGTTTTCAACTTGTCATTAGAAGAGGGAGTGGTTCCTTTAGAATGGAAAGAAGCAAACATTATACCGTTATTCAAAAAAGGTTCGAGAAACAAGTCGGAGAACTATAGACCAGTGAGTTTAACATCAGTGATTTGTAAATTATTAGAAAGACTAATTAAAGATCACATGGTGGATTTTCTTGTTAAACAAAACTTGATAAACCCATCTCAACATGGTTTTTTTAAAGCGAGGTCATGCTTAACAAATATGTTATGTTTTTTGGAAGACATCACTAAGTGGGTAGATGAGGGAACACCACTAGATATCGTCTACTTAGATTTTCAAAAAGCTTTTGACAAAGTACCACATCAAAGATTACTGCTTAAACTAAAGGCCCATGGCATAGGAAATGGTATAATAAACTGGATAGAACAATGGCTGATTGACAGAAGACAACGTGTAGTAGTTGATGGGGAGGCTTCAAACTGGAAATCGGTATTGAGTGGGGTACCACAGGGATCAGTATTAGGTCCTATATTATTCTTAATATACATCAACGATTTGGATGATGAAATAACAAGCAAGGTGTTGAAATTTGCGGATGATACAAAAGTGTTTAGAAGGATTAAAAGTGATGGAGATAGACAGCATTTACAAGATGATCTTGACAGGTTGATGAAATGGTCTGAAAAATGGCAAATGATGTTCAATTTTGGGAAATGTAAATGCCTCCACATAGGACATGGGAACGAAGAGGTAGAATATACAATGGGAGGTACTGTACCAAGTACTACTGTAAAAGAAAAGGACTTAGGGTTAACCGTTAGTGCTGATATGAAGATTTCAGAGCAGTGCGGAATTGCAGCTTCAAAGGGAAATCAAATCCTTGGATTAATTAGGCGAAACATAACGTATAAGGAAAAAGGGCTAATAATACCGCTGTACAAAACAATAGTTAGGCCTCATTTAGAATATTGTATTCAAGCGTGGAGGCCATATCGCAGGAAGGACATAGATATGCTAGAAAGAGTGCAGAGGAGAGCAACTAAAATTATACCAAATCTGAGGGATCTTAGTTATGAAATACGCCTAAAAAATGCGGTTTAACAACACTAGAGACCAGGAGATTGAGAGGAGATCAGATAGAAGTGTTTAAAATATTGAAGGGTTATGAAAATATTGATAGAAATATGTTTTTCTCAGTTAAGAAAGATAGAAGGACTAGAGGACATGATCTTGCATTAGCAAAGGAGCAGAGTAGATTGGATATAAGAAAGTTTTCATTTTCACAAAGGACTGTAAATGATTGGAACAGATTACCTGCTGATTGTGTGGGTGCTAGTAGCGTGAATATGTTTAAAAATAAAATCGACACATACCTCAGACGGGCGGGATACACATAGATAAAAAGGTCGGACTCTCGAAAAGCCAAGGGCTTCCTTGTCCACCTGCTACCTAGAGTTAATTCTCTGGGTGGCAATCTTGTTAAATCTTGTTAAACCGAATGCCGCACAATGAACCATGACGATATTCGCATTACACAGCCACCTCTGCCGTCATATTGCTGAGAATGAATGTAAACAAGCGGTCGCTGTACCGGCAGAGTCATGTCTGACGTCACATCTCAGCATCCCCCAAAAGCGCGCCAAAAATATGCATATTCGAAAATGTCCGGATGTACAACATAAAATGTGGAATTTATAATTCTTTGATTTTGGGGGATTTGTTTTGGCTAGTGGACATGGAAATATATAGCAGGATCTAATTTAACATGAATTCAAGCAATAAATGTTTTTATTCCCTTTAAAAGCGCCTGTTACCTATGCATAAGTGAATCGCGATAACGACCCCCGTCTGCATCCATTCCATTCACGGCACGGCAGTGCCCGTGGCCAGCGCATAGTGGCTACGCACGATTCGATTGTCGTTAGGCAAATAACTTTATTTTAACAGCGTGATTGACATAACAAGCAAGCCTACCGGGCCTGTGTGTTTACTGTTCGCAACATGTGCGAGACATTGTTTATAATCTCTTTCGCAGGAGAGTTCGATCGGAAGGTATAAATATATCGACATCTTGGGAAACCCCATCTTCGTTGTTTATTAGCAGATGTACCATTTATGAAAATAACGTATTAAATCACACAAAGTGACACGTATGGTAGCAAGTATACTAATAAACAAATATCATATATGGTATACATTCACTTTCCTAAAATGCGTTAAAAATTGTAATTAACTCAGAATGCACTTTAAGGAGTGGTGTACTTGTAGCCTATTGTTAGATTTATGCAGATATCGTCTCAGTCTTTCATATTAGAGGAATTGTTGATAATATATTAGTGATACTGCACTGTATTGTCAAAGTTACAGTAATCGTAAGTTTTTTTCTTTGGATGCTGAACATAGACCTATAAATATAGTGCCAAGCCTAAGAACGTCGAAGCATTGAAACATATGTCTCTCCTGTGGCATCACCTTCTTAATGGTTGTTCAAGCATGCCTACGCCACTAAATGACATGCTGTGCATGTGTCCTAAATGACAGTGCAGTCATATAAATAATTCCGATAAGTCGATGATAGTTACGAACATTGGCAACCCTCCCTTCGTAGATGTCACACATGGATAACTAGTTCATGGGCCAATACACATGCCGGTACCATTTTGAGGGACAAAGGCTCACTATACTTTTTGAAAGAACATTACCTTTGGCACATTTTTCAGTATGATGGACATTCCCAAGTGGTAGCTTTATATTGTTTTTGTGGGAAAATTTGTTTTTTTGGGGTAAAATCACGTTTTTTGAAATTGTCCTTTTAAAAAAGGAAATGTACAGCTAAAACAAATTCCAAAAGTGGAAATTATGACCAGTATAAGTGTAGATATTTTGATTCCACTTATTCAAATTTTGTCTCAACGGTTGCCATGGAAACGGCCATTTTGGGGCAAAAAAATACGTTTTTTGGTGACAAAACTTTAAAAATTCATATCTCAGGATTCATATGAAATATTTGGGTGCTTTCAATGGCAAACCCATTCTGAGATACTAGTGATTTTGAGATTTCCTTGCTACAAGACACCTAACTATGCCCAAAGCTGTCAAAGTTGAGTATATCGGTAAAAAAAACATTGTAAAGTGTTTTCATTCATTGATATTCCTAAGGTCCCACTGATGAGTGGTTACCATGGTAACACATACATTTCTATTTGTTTCACTTGTTATCATAGTTGATTTGAATAATGGCTGCCGATGTTACATACATTTTTGGGCACAGCTTGTACTTTTGTACAGTGAAATATTCAATTCATGCCTCAGTTACAAACTTTTCAACATGATAAATAGGAATGTCACCATTATCCAGGATCCTTTGAGGATAAAGAGTAAGGTGATCTTTAGGTAAAATATCATTTAAACAATAGTCTGGTACATCACTGTTTATTTCCTTTGAAGTCAAACATACATTTGAAAGTCATCCTGATTTATATATCACAATATGACTGAAAATGGATACATGTGGATCACTTTGGTGAAATAAAAGACCAGAAACGAATTCCGGTGGCATATTTTGAAGCTATTATGTTACAGGAATTACACATTCAGCCCATGGACATTTTGCAACACAGTCATTTAACAATTCAAACATCGTCATCATCACTTTCCCCAGCAATAGGTATCGGGTCCTCGGATTCATCTTCGTCCGCAATCTGGTTGGCACAGTTGTGCTTGCGACACATCATAGTACATTTAAGATCATTTGCGTTGCATTGGCAGTCGTTGCTATTACATGCCCGGCTACAGTTGCATTTCATCAGCTCAAGAACAGTTGTTGGTGCTGGTAGAACGGTCATCCATTGCACATCAAGGTCACCATCTTCTTCGATGATCCATCCATGACTTGTCGGCTGCGGGACTTCTGGTTTTGCTTCAAGTGACCTGCGCCATATTGCAGTCATATAGTTGGCCCGTCTAGTATGCTGTTGGAGGCAGTCTCTGCAGGGTGGGAGAGATGATAAGCTAATATCTCCCCTCTTGGCACAGAAAAGCCTGTACCGGTATTCGTTGACTCTAACGGTCTCTCCTTTTTAGTCATATAGACTGCATACAAATGCCTCAAGCTTCTAGTTGACTTCATCCGAGACTTCCCATGACTGTCCAAGATCCGTGAAACATTGTTGATAATCCTCCTCTTTTCTCAATATTTTCAGAGGTCTAACCTTTCCTTTTCCTGAGAAGGAGCTGATGGGGTCGCATCCGGTAAATGCATGGAAACCTATGAGTGCAGTGCATAGCTTTTTTCCTGATGTCGAAGCTACCTTGTCTATATCTACAACCTTTTGCTTCCTCTCCTTTGGTAGAGGTGGCATGGGATATCGGACTTGAGAGCTATGGCAAGCACCATTATGTCAGTGTCTTGAGCATTGATAACATCATGGTTGTATCCACTTTTTGCTGCATCTTTGTCGGCCTCCTCATGTGTTGATGTGAGCTCATCAATCTCCACGCAGCTGCCTCTGGTTATATTGAAGCATTTTTATTCACAGGTCAAGAAGATAGTGTTGTTGCCGATGCTCTCCCTATGCTTATCATCCTTCCATTCTTCAATCAGAAATCGTATGAGACTGCTTTTGCTCTATGGATCCTGCAGTAGTTTTCCCCATTGGCGGATTTCATGACCAGGCGCAAATGTCTTGAACCTGACTCCTTCATCTGATTCACGTTTTCTTTTCTCAGCATTCTTTATAGACACTTCTGTAGAGATCGAACACAACATCAATTATATTACTGTCCCTGCCTTCATGTAAAGCTAAGTCCAGTGCATTCTTTGATAACTGTGCAAATGTCTGACTTTCACCTTTGAGGCGTTGCAGAAGTGCCATCCCATCGACGATGTTTGCATTAGGCTGTGGCACAGTCTCAGCAGCTGATACGCCCTGTGCCTGAGCTTCAGGTAGAGTTGACTTGGTTGTCTTTTGAATTGAACCATCCGGTGTCGCCAAAGCCCATGGTATTGGGCCCAATGGGTCTGGGACTGGACTAAGGACCAGCACGATTTACGCACAACTTTGCATCTCGCCTTCACTATAACATATCAGTGTGTACCACGTAATCCGAGGGCCGGCGGTCATTCGTTAGCTTGAAATTACCAGGTTTCATGTAGGCATCTGTGAATAGACCTACTGTTGGGCTATTCAAAGCAACGTGTGTTACGATTCCCGAGCGGTGCATATGATCTACACCAGATAATAATGAAACTCCAGTGGCGCTACCTGGGGACTAACTAACAAATTAAAACAGTAAATGACTAAATAACTAATAATTTGAGACCAAGAATCGTCTGCGTTTTATCAATAACATATCTTTGAGTAAATATTTCGTGTTTTGTTGTTTCGTTTTGCATGTTAATTTGTGATCAGGTACCCATTAGCCGGATTGTGCGGGGTCCGAGGAGCCGGTAAATGAATGCCTAAATTGACTGGAGGAACCCCCTTACAGTTCACCGTTACATTTACAATTTTATGCACAACCTTTGGACATTTTGAGCCACCCAAAGACCCACTGGGGCCGCTGGGGAAATTCAAAAAGTTCATTTAAAAATCTACGAACCGCCAAAAAGGGACGGTTAACACGCCAAAAAATTTCAAAATGTCACCCCCAGCCTCATGCACAGGCGAAACTGACGGATGTAGCCTATGTAGAAACAAACAGCCTCTGAACTACCAACTGGCGTTGTATTGAAAATCACAAAGGCATTAATTTTGTTTACCATTTTCAGTTGTCAGCCATTCCCCAGGTGGCGCCACTGGAGTTTCATTAACATTACTATCCGCTGTAGGTACAGCTCCGGAACCTTAAAAGGAGGCAGTCTGTTCCTAGGATTTTCGTTTGTTAATTAATGTAATATTTGTAAAACTATAATAATTATGTTGAAGGTATAGTGCCTTTCAAATTGTGTTTAGAAAGCCCGTAACAACACTAGCTATTTGGAAGGTACGACCCCGGAGCATGTTCAAATTATAAACAAAACATCCACTTTCAAAAGAAACCTTATTGGCAACATCACCTCGACTGAATGTTCGGCCCTATTAATACGCAAATCGATATATGTATTGTCATAACATTCATTGTCATCGTCACTGTATGCGACATCATTTATCTCAAAGTTAGCCACCTTCTTACAGCGGTTGTTTCAGTCTTCCTGTCCATGGCAATTACAAAAGATGGCGCATGCTATCTGGCCAGTTCGACACATCCAACGCGCACTGGAACAGGAACTCCCTGTTACACAACCACACCAGATCATGTTCACAACGTCAGGGGGAACTGTATCGACTCCTTCTGGTATAGTGAATGGGGAGAGTGTCTTTGACACTATAATTATCGTTCGATCAACTGAAGTATGTTGGATTTAGATCAGGTGGTTCTTTCTCCAAGGTTGATGGAAGTCGGCAAGGGTGCCAGCTAGTTCTTGGAAAAATACGTCATCCATTTTCATAATGCGTAAATTCAACATTCCCGTGATACGAGAATAGATTAGATTCGTGTCAAAGCATTCTACATCAGCAATGCCTTGCTGATCGACATGGTAACGATCTTATATTCTTGTTTGATAAGGATTCATTGATTCTTTCCGGCCAGCCAACTTCATATTATTCCATCTGGTTCTTACCAATGACGGTGGAGTTGTCAACAATCACAGATTCTGCAGCTATTCTCCCAGATACTGTGTTGACAATGATCTGACGGTGACCCTCATTGTTCAGCGGATTAATGCAGGGCTCCAGCAAACGCAGCAGACCTAATAGCCACCCTTGGATGGTCAACTTTTGAACGACGACGCATTATTAAACAAGCCATGACATTTTACAAAATATTAAATAACAATCAACATCACACCCCCACCAGGTCTACTAACACAGTCAAAAAACCGTGGCCACTACGTAGCCCCTAGGTGCCACATCAGTGCAGCAGTGTTCTCTTTCTACCCTCGAGCAGTTCGAATCTGGAATATGATTCCACCACCGATTACTGAACTAGAAAGCCCCATAGCGTTTCAAACAGCGATTATGAACCTCCCTTTCACCACACCCAATCATCTAAAGTGCCTATAAAATAAACAAACAAACTACCCACAACGCATGCGCACAAACAAGCACCATACAACTCCTGCGTTAGCTCAAGTTTGGGCTGTTTGGAGTAAATCACCTAAGACCTAAGATTTGTGTAATGCTCTCCCTGTCTACTGCGTCAGACTGAATGCACACCGACATCTCATCTTTGTGGGTTGTTGCTTGTTTTATTTTATGCGACTCTCTCATGCTGGCAACGTCACTCTCAAGGCGGCTGGTTATGTGACGAGTGAGAGCCCATCTTTACACAGTTGACGGCATAGGCGTTACACCAACAATGCCTCCTGGTCCATGCCAATATCGCATAAATGTCGTCTCAATGAACATGTCTGACCAAATGCCTGGGTTGTGGCCCATTACATTCTATCCTTTCATGGCTTTCAGGAAGACACTCCATGGTTCTTAAGTAATACAGTCCATATATAGCGTAGTTCACATGTCCGGCCGCAAAGAAATACTTTATCATCTCCTTTATTACGCTCCAGAGATGAATAGGTCAGTCTGCTTCGCGTTTTGCACGTATAAACAGCGTCACAGGGGGCACGAGTTTGAGGGGGTTCTACATCCTCAGCTTTGATGTTCTGCTGCTAGCAGCTCTCTTTTCCAGAAGACACACGGAATCGTCATGGTCTTCTGCTTTCATGGTCAGTGGACGTAGCAATTCTTTCACAACAATCCGCAAAGCTCTCGTATTTTGAGGGACATTCTTTCCAGATAGTATCTGTGAAACTTCACCAAAGGCAGCCTTCATTACCACTGCGAGTCTACTGTTACCCATCAGGCACTAACTGATCCTACAAAACTCATAAGCATGTGCATACCCCCTAGTCTGGGCAGAAAGTTGGCGAACATGTCAGGATAGACCCATATTATGTTGACCGCAACTTTGTACAGCTGCTGGTTTGCAGTAAAGATGGTAAGTCCAGTTTGCCCTGTTATACGCTGAGCCTCCTTCATTGCAGTCAATGTAGTCGAAGGATTAGATAGCACCACATCAGAGCGGACTGTGGGCAACCGTTGTCTTAGGTTTCAGACTGTGATTCCATTCGGGTGTTCTCGGTACATTTAAAACTGTTTTAAAAAATTCAATGTCCATGTTGTTTGCCCTTCGCACCAGCATTGCTTGGTGTGCAGGATCTTTAGAAGAAGAACAGAACGTTGTGTCTGATGTTTGGGCATGTCCAGCCTCTTGGAACCCCTGTAGTTTTCAACAGGTACATTAGAGATAAGTTAAGTTTTCATTTCTTCCTTTCTAATGCGTCTGGTCGACTCGCCGTGTGTGTCTGTGTCAAAATTCAGTCGACTGTTCTGTGTTGTAAGCGTTGCAAGTGAATGACTGGACTGTAAAGTTGCCCATTCTGTAAATATATGTCTGCATCAAAGAGTTATCTGCAACAAAATTTGAACAAGACCAACACTTGATTCTCATATTCCATTGAGATCTTTGTTTGTTGCTGTAAATGAAGCAGCTGACGCCTTGAATCTCAAGTATTTGTCGCATGAACACGATATACCAAAGTCGAGGGAGATATTAATCAAACGCATCTACATGCACAACATTTATAGCAATTTGCAGGGCTGTTGGTCGGTTTGTGACCGCACTCGTAATTATGTTGCCAACCAAAATGGTAGTCAGTGTAAAGTCTAGTTTGGGGATACTGTTGAGAGTAACTCCATCAGAGTTGCGCTGGTATCTTCTGCAGCTATGTCTTGTCGACGCGCCTCGTGTACTCGGTTTTTACATGAGCCTTTCTTCGTATTGTGTTTGCAACATTTCCCACTGAGATGTCATAATTGTCATCGTCTTCAATCCGAAGAATATTGCTAGCAGTACAGCTGAAAATTAACTAACTATATATCTGCTTCAAATTGTGTCAAGTAGCAACATTGTGTTTGTTTCTTTTTTTTGCCAACGTGTAACAAAACACTAAGTCTATGTCACAATTTCTTAAGTGGACCTACCTGTTGTCATTCGGGTTCTAAAACATATATTTATTTAAACAAATAATTATTATTTATGTTGCCTTACATTCAATTTATAATAAATAATAAAAAGTTTGCCATAATAGTATTCATTTTGGCCGCCATTTTGGATTACCTATGTATCCCATTGTCGTACACTACAACAAATTACTCCATTGGTATATATATATATATATATACCAATGGAGTAATTTTTTGTAGTGTACGACATATATATATATATATAACTTAACTATCTATGTGGAATAGAGATGACATTATAACACATTTTACATGTTTCATATCATGGTGGTCATCTTGGATATTTCAAATTCCTCAATGGTGCCAGACAGGCATCATGCAGGTTTTGATTCAGTAGACCTTCTAGTTCTAAAAAACATCAAAAAACATTGGATAGACTCCACTGCACCGTTTAATTCATTGTTTGGCGGCAGAACTATGTGACATATTTGAGTATTTATGTTCGTAACTATCGTTGATTATAGTGCTATGCAATGACCTGACCTCGCGACTAAGGATTCTTCGTATCGTGCCACGGAATTAATTATTTATTTAAGAGTACTGTCATTTAGGACAACGTTTAGTTGGGACAGGCATGACTGAAGGGCCAGAAAGAAGTTGATGCCACATGACAGACATGTTCCAAAGCTTCCACTTTCTTAGGCTTGACACTAAAATAAAATAGTTATGCTTTCCGTGCAAAAAAAAGGTGTGTGTGTGTGCGTGTGTGTGTGTGTGTGTGTGTACGGAAACAGAATAAACAGAAAATTATTAAATCCACAACATTTAATACTCACTTAATACATAGAAAATTACAGTTAATTGTACACAAAATATTACAAAATGTTCCAAAAGCGGAACAAAGAGAAAAAACGATTTGAGCCGAATGCACGATGACCGTGACAGCGACTGGTGACGTAGTGCAGAGTGTCACGAAACATCACAATAAATGCGAATGACGGAAGTTTACTTGAAAGCTTCCTTGTGAACAGCAGTGATTACTCCAGAATTTGGGTGTTTCCTCTAAAATGTTGCCTCATTACTGCACCCATACATATTGCGCAACATACAACTGTTATACTGTGGTCATAATTTAATACGCTATTTCCGTTACCATGTACGCTATAAAGAGGCGAACTATGTTCACGGAAGACCATATTGCATGTCCGTTGCAAGGTAACGGAATGTCGTTATATACTATGTATTCTCATAAAACCAAGACAAGCCCGAGCGAGTAAATGTTACTGTACAATAAACTTATATAATATAGGATAAAGTATGTGTGTGTGTGTGTAAGAAAACATAAAACATATAATATATGTGTGTGTGTGTGTGTTTGATTGCGTTTTTTTATATATTTATGTACATACAGTATGCCTACTAGAACAAATGATGTACTATAGTAAGGATTGTATCGACGAACAACATGCCGTTAGACAAAGCTACTAAAAAGTATTTGTTCTCGTAAAACACACACACTCACACACAAATATATATGTATATATATATATATAAACTGGAATATACCAACGTGTCTGCAGGAGGTATAACTTCAAATTTAATTCAACATTGAACCTAATACATTCAACATTTTGTGCTGTGAATCATCACTAACAACCCGCCACGGACGTGGCAAATGTTGCGAGAATGAGACAAACAGCTAGCGACAGAGACGACATGACAGTCGCGCCAGATATGTCAGCCGTATTACTCGTCGTAATGTTGTTGTCCATTGCTGTCGAGGCGTCGTTGGCGGCGACAGACACACCGATGAACTGGTCCTTATCGTCGACCTCAGCGTCCTCGTCGTCTGGAGCTACCATCGAATTGAAACTAGATTCATTGCGGCAGCCATACCACCGCTTGGCGAGCGGACGTGGGTAATTTTGATCCAACTACAAAGAACAGTTGCTTTAAATACAGAGGAAAACACCAGACAGCACCACCATCAAGAGCCGAGTAAAGTGTGCTAAAATGCGTGTAATGTGCAGTATTGACAACCGCTGATGATGACGCTTTGCGAAACACTACACATTATACACGCCCCAAAACATGTAACGAACAACTTGCAGAGGTTACATTGTATTGATATGATTTACATGTACCCACGTATATCCTGTATAGCCAAGATAATTGCCATGTCAACGACACCATTCTTTGTGCAGTTAAACGTCTATACTGCGCCATCGGAATAAACCAAGTATCGTTGTCATTCCTTGCGTGTGTTACATGTACACACGTCACAGAATGACCTACTGAATCACGTGGACCCAACCCCGCGAGGGAGCACGGGGAAGAAGACGTAGAAGAAGGTACAGTGTCACACGTACCACAAAGCGACGGTCGTTGAAAAGGTAATACTCCTTTCCACTGAAGAAGTATGTGCGGCTGTTACTCCATTGAAAGGCGGCCGAGATGGTTGACGGGAGTTTCTTCCACCTACGCAATGGGCGGGGGTAGCCGACGTCAACTCCGACACCTTGAACGTACCAGTAGTACTTATCACCTTCAACAAACACACACTGCAAACACCTCGAACGTACCGGTAGTACTTATCACCTGCAACAAACACACTGCGAACACCTCGAACGTATCGGTAATACGTATCATCTGCAACAAACACACACTGCGAACATCTCGAACGTACCGGTAGTACTTATCACCTGCAACAAACACACACAGCGAACACCTCGAACGTACCGGTAGTACTTATCACCTGCAACATACACACACAGTGAACACCAACACCAATAGTTCCTAAAATGATTTAACAAGATTGCCATCCAGAGAATTAACTCTAGATGGCAAGTGGACAAGGAAGCCCTTTGGCTTATCGAGAGTCCAACCCTTTTATTTACATATATCCAGCCCTTCTGAGGTATGTGTCGATTTTATTTTTAAACATATTCACACTACTAGCACCCACACAATCATCAAATAATCTGTTCCATTCATTCACAGTCCTTTGTGAAAATGAGAACTTTCTTACGTCTAATCTACACTGCTCCTTTACTAATGTAACTTCATGTCCTCTAGTCTTTCTATCTTTCTTAACTGAAAAAAACATATTTCTATCAATATTTTCATAACCATTCAATATTTTAAACACTTCTATCTGATCTCCTCTCAATCTCCTGGTCTCTAGTGTTGTTAAACCACATTCTTTTAGGCGTTTTTCATAACTAAGATCCCTCAGGGTTGGTATCATTTTAGTCGCTCTCCTCTGTACTCTTTCTAGCATATCTATGTCCTTCTTGCGGTATGGCCTCCACGCTTGTATACAATATTCTAAATGAGGCCTAACTATTGTTTTGTACAGCGGTATTATTAGTTCTTTTTCTTTATATGCTATATTTCGCCTAATCAATCCAAGGATTTGATTTCCTTTTGAAGCTGCAATTCCACACTGCTCTGAAACCTTCATGTCAGCACTAATTGTCAACCCTAAGTCTTTTTCTTTTACAGTAGTACTTAGTACAGTCCCCCCCCCCCCCCATTGTATATTCTACATATTCGTTCCCATGTCCGGTGTGAAGGCATTTACATTTCCCAAAATTGAACAACATTTGCCACTTTTCAGACCATTTGATCAACCTGTCAAGATCATCTTGTAAATGCTGTCTATCTCCATCACTTTTAATTCTTCTAAACACTTTTGTATCATCTGCAAATTTCAACACCTTGCTAGCTATATCATCGTCCAAATCGTTTATATATATATATTAAGAATAATATAGGTCCCAGTACTGATCCCCACTCAAAACTGATTTCCAGTTTGAAGCCTCCCCATCAACAACTGCCCGTTGTCTTCTGTCAATCAGCCATTTTTCTATCCAGTTAATTATACCATTTCCTATGCCATGGGCCTTTAGTTTAAGCAGTAATCTTTGATGTGGCACTTTGTCGAAAGCTTTTTGAAAATTTAAGTAGATGATATCTACTGGTGATCCATCATCTACCCACTTAGTGATATCTTCCAAAAAACATAACATATTTGTTAAGCATGACCTCGCTTTTAGAAACCCATGTTGAGATGGGTTTATCAAGTTATGTTTAACAAGAAAATCCACCATGTGATCTTTAATTAGTCTTTCTAATAATTTACAAATCACCGATGTTAAACTAACTGTTCTATAATTATTTGACTTTTTTAAATAACGGTATAATGTTTGCTTCTTTCCATTCTAAAGGAACCACTCCCTCTTCTAATGACAAGTTGAAAACTGTTGCAAGCAGTATGCTAATTTGTTGTACAATTTCCAATAGTAGTTTGGGTGGAATACCATCCACTCCAGGTGATTTATTATCCTTCATAGCCCTAATTTTCTTAGCTACCATTTCTGGGGTTACAAT
Organism: Escarpia spicata; assembly: GCA_963995525.1. NCBI lineage: Eukaryota > Metazoa > Annelida > Polychaeta > Sabellida > Siboglinidae > Escarpia > Escarpia spicata. Next base: position 46,570,404 of record OZ023208.1, on the reverse strand, counting down.
TAACTGTCTTAAATATTCTGATTCTGCCCCTTTGAACTTAGTCTCTGGTACTGGCAGTGAACTAGTGTCTTCTCTGGTAAACACTGAACTAAAATACTCATTCAGGTCTTCTGCCATTAAGAATCCTTCTACATTTCCAGCACTATCTTCTAGAGGACCGACCTTATCCTGAACTTTCTGTTTGCTTCGAACATACGCATAAAAGCTCTTGCTGTCATGTTTTATATTACAAGCTAATTTATGTTCATAGCTTCTCTTTGAATTTCTAATTTCAGCTGTAGCTTGGTTTAGTGCTTCTTTATAAATGTTGTAGTCTTCGTCATTTCCAGTACGTCTATATGACTTCCACATCATTTGTTTATACTTAATTTTTCTAATGGCTTCTTTCGATAAGTATTTCTTTCTGGTCCGTTTCCCTTGTTTTTTTAAGGGAACAAATTTATCTACGATGCACTCTATTTCATTCTTTAAGATATTCCAGCATTCTGTTGCTGTCTTATTCTTCAGTGTGTTATTCCAGTCTATCTTTGCTAAATATTTCCTCATTTCCTTATATCTTCCTTTGAGGAAATTTCTCCTGAACTGTTTTTATTAATTCTTTCTGATTTTATTTTGATGGTAAAATGTATCTGGTTGTGATCACTACTTCCCAGAGGCTCACATAATTTAACAACTGATGCCAATGTTCATGACCAGAGTCTGTATTTAGTCACAAATTGGGGTCACTATGTTTAACAGGCCGTGGGTATCAGTGCCAGAGTCCTCGGATGAGGCCGTAGTAATAGTTAGATGAAACCGGTTGTCACTAGTTTCACCAAAGTCAGTAGTCGATTTTTTAATAATATTGTTTGGTCCTACCAGCTGTCACTAGTTTCGCCCGAGTCCTTAGCTACAAATACAGTTTTGTCAGTCTTAGATTTTCAGCAAGGTTGGTATCATCAACCCATTTCAAATTTTAGTTATTATTTCGTATGTCTAATAAGTGAACGTTACCTTTGATGAAGTACGTTTTTCCGTTTCCACTCCATACGAACGCAGCATCGATGTCATTCGGGACGCCTTTGAAGCCATGTCTAATCAATCTAGGATATCCCACTTTCAACTGTTTGTTTTCATATATCCAGTATGTGTCGCCCTGTGTACCAAAAAGGCCAATTGAAATTAATGGTATGAAAGGTAGCTAGCATTCAGGTAAAGTACACATCTGAAAACACAATGTTTCTCAGCCAAGCTGTTCGTTCCAAGACTTTGGTCGGCTTTAGTATCTTATTTTAACAATTTGTCATTCAAAGCACCGAGTATCATGTTTGTCATGTGGGCGTATCTAGTGACGTTCTTTTCATACGCTTTCTTACTTACCGATATAATGTTTGACGTTTTCCATTGGTAAACATGCAGCTGCCGTTAACTAGATACATATTTAGTAGTATAAAGATAAACAGTTACACGATAGTATAAATTGGCCATTTCATGCTTTCCATAAATATGGCATCGACGATACTAGTATTAAGGCAACTTACCTTAAAGAAGTATACACGAGCAACCTTGGTTTTCTCAAACCAGGTGAGAGCGGCATCGAGTCGTCGGCGCTAGCACGGGGGAAACCGGCCACGATGCCATTGCCGTCAATTTCCATGTATACACTTCCTGTAATACGAAACACGTACGTAACATTTGGTTTTACACCAACCAACCAATGTAGTCTCGTATTCATGCGGTCTGGCTGGATTTGTGAAGAAATAATATTGCAAATGTGTGTGTTCGTGCATGCGTGCGTATGTGCATGCGTATGCGTGTAATGTGTGCCTGTGCATGTGCGTGCGTGTATGCTTGTGTGTATGTGTGTGTGCGTGCGCGCGTGTGTGTGGATTTGCGGGCGTTGTTTGCATATAGAGTACAGTATAATATTTGATCCGAAATATATAAAGGAATTTTTTCAAACATTTAACATCGACCGAGCATGACTATACGTGTGATGTTAATATGTTGACATACCACGGAAGGCGTAGGTTTTGCCGTCGTCTGCCTGCGTAATGGCGTCGAGGCGGCCATCAAGACACAGATCTGGCGTCGTTTCAGAGGCACTAGTTGTCATCGTTTCCTTTACGGTCGAAGAGGTCGTTGAATATATTGTCGTGCGTCTTTGGGTCTGCGCCATTGTGATTATTGGTGTCGTTGGAGCTGTTGCTGGTGTTGTTTTTGTTGACATTGTTGTTACAAGTGCTGGTTTTGATGTCTGTTTTGTAGGCGCCGCCGATGTCGATATGGATTTGTCTGCAATGTCAAGGTTTACTGATGTGCGAAAAACCAGTGAATATTCCCTGTACTAGAGCAAACACTGACTGGCCAACATCTGTTAGTAAAGCACGCACTGAGGACGACAAGCACCCTGGCAGTGACCGCCCTCAGTGCCAGCATATAAAGGTCGGTTTGGCGGTAATGTTCTTTAAAAGGCTGATTAGTTGAATGAGACCTCATAAGACCATTACATTGTAACCACAATAATACAGACTAGTCAGGTACTAGAACGTTGCCGAGCGCTGGAAACAACTAGAATTAGTATATTATTACTGTAATTGGATTATTTTGCCATGTGTGCAGTTTTTAATCATATTGTTTATGTGCTTGTAATTGTTCTTTAATCAATGTTAAGTCATTACCATCCCCTTTATTCACTAGCACTTAACGTAATATTTACGAGAACCAGTGTCATTATCCAGTCGAATGTCAATATCAATTAGATTCATTTACGTAAATTCTCTAACTCTATCCGAGGTAACAGGGAAATTAGGAGGCTTGTATGGCTAGTTGATTGGTTGTTTAGACTCAGCAGCAGTATTGTTCAGCATTAGAAACCTATGACAGACTAAACTTTTGAGTCATTTACCTTTGGAGTAAAATTGGCCTCTTGTGTATTTGTTATTGGGACCAAGAGTTTACATAGCAAGAATTGATGGGAGGGTTTGACATCCTGCTGCAGGGCTAAAAGGATAAATTGGTTCTTTGAAGTCTACACCTCCAGCAGCTACTCTTTTTCACGTATGAGGACAGACCCAACAGCAAGGCTGTACATTCATTCACTGATGATCACTTAATAGATAAGGGTTCTCCCTTTACGAACTGTATCAATCAGTGGCATGTGGGTAATGTTTGAACAACATCCAGCTGCTTTAGGTTGGTCACGTTTTTGAGAAATGGTATAATATTAAGATATGCAATTAGGGGTTCACATTATAAAGATGAAATATGAGGGGTTCACATTTTGGAGAAAGTGGTTTCACAAAAAGGGGGGTTATATATTATGTATATATATATATATATATATATATATATATGTGTGTATATATATATATATGTATATATATATATATATACATATATATATACGCATATAATAAACATATATACGTATAATTATATAATTTAAAACATTATGGAAAGAAATCCGTACCACCGCAGACTTTTTGGATGCCAGCTATGTCGTCTGGGTGGAGAGTGAAGTGGGGATCATAGCCCCTGTAGAACGGGGACATCAACGCCGTACCGATGTCGGTGTCTCCCAACCCAAGGGCGTGTTCAAACTCATGAGCAGATACTTGGAACAAGTTGATGGACACTGAATGAAAACACAATACTTCAGAAGATCTCAACAACGTCCACTGATCACCAAACAGGTTAGTTATCATCACAGTTAATGTTTTGCACAATCATACTCCGTAAAATATAATACATAAGTAGTTAGTTATGTAATATCATGCCACAGTAACCGACCGTCAGTAACGGGAACTATACATGCAGAACGGTACGAGGTGGGTCAGAATAAGAACGCGTGGATAAATGACAACGTAAGAACCTACATAGATTTGAACAAGTAATTACCTATTTTTAGGTCGTTCTTGACGACCCAAGTCTCGGCGTCATCGAAGTGTGTGTAGTCTCCGATCTCGGGAGAGAAGGCGTGGGCGAGAATGTTGCCTTGTCCGTCAAACGGGCTCCCGTCTCCGTGGTCTTTTCTAACAAACTTTGTATCACTATCACTCACATTTTCTTCTTGGTTTTGCTGAAGCAGTACATGAGTTGTCATACAGTTCTTTAAGTGTTTAATCATTTTGATCGCGTAGGCAGGAGAGCGAATCACTCTTCTCGGAGCTTTCGGAAGAGCGATTTACCACTCTCCTAATTTTTTCTAAAACAGAAGAACTGATTAGGTATCAAACATTTTAGGTTAGACGTGGATAGACGTGAACAATAGCACATCCGCACACTAATTAATAAGTGAGCCGTGTCAATTTAAGAATTATGGTAAATTATTTCAGAGGTATCGTGCAATGTGAAGACCAAGGAATAAAATGGGCATAGGAATAGTGGAAACTTCGGATATTGACTACAAAACAGTCTAATCAGCCGGGCTGTAAGTAACGGCCAAGCAGTTTCGAAGCCGACTGACAAGTTGAAATGTCAGTGACGGTATACCTGCCAATTTTGTTTTCTTCCGGAAGATTCATCAGCATCTCAGCACGCTTCTCGTGTCGCTCAGGCTCGTCGCGCAGACTGGGATCTGGACATAGGAAGATGGGGAGGTGCAACAAGGACGTATTACTCATTTATGTCGGTGCTTGTATGAACACATTATAACAATACTAGAAAACTTTGATGTAATGTTATCCTATTTAAATAATTCCTCACACATTATTGCCTTGTTAATGACTTAAAACGCACAGAGCTGTGCACTGAAGATTACCTTTGTGGCACTTGCAGCGTTTTTGATACCCTTTCTTGCAGCCACACGAAACCAATTCATAGCAGACTTGTGACGCTTCGGGCAGATCCGTCCAGTACGGCTCATACAGACCACTGTCCATCTTCATCTAGCTCCAGCTGGTGGGGGAAGACAGCACAGGCGTCTTTCCAGGCTACTTTCCACTGCACTGTGTTGTCGCTTGGAGCACATATCAAACTAAGCACTGCATCAGTAAACTGCAGAAAAGGATGATACAGTGTCACACCCTGTTAGTGCATGAGTGTTTGGAAGAGTTCACGATTTATCTGGGCCGAGGATGGCAGATGGTTGATGTGCAGGTAAATAACGGAAATGTCTTCGTGTTAAGAATGCCAGCCACAATTCGACATTAGCTGGTGCAGTCTGCGCAACCTGTTACTGACAACACTACAACATAAGTGTCAACAGTACATGTGATGATTTGGTGATGAACATGCTATGCTGTATATGCCACATGCAAACACATACAGGTGTCTGCGTCTTCAAGGCTGCATGGGGCGAACGAGTTGACATTATGCAACGGCGGTGAGGAGAGTACCTACTCTCCATCTGTGACCACAAGTTCCTCTCATCAAATGACTAGATGTGTATATTTGAAAGGAAGGTAAACAGCTCAGTCTTGTTGCTGTCTAAACGTAGAACGTTATTCCAGTTTCCAGGCATAGATGCAGACCCCACAACGCGTATGTACACTCCCTGACCATGTTTTGCTGGTTGTGCCTTTCAGAGAATCCGCTATAACTGTTTCACACCAGATCCAGATACGGTGTATTTCGAAGTTGGGCAGAAACATATGGGATGAAGACCTGCTGTGCATATTATTCAAACGTTTAGGCTGCCTGCCTGTCTTCAAGATCTGGACGATTGCTGCTCCGTCAAGGACAACAACGGCAGCAGCAGGTGGCTCAGATTGTGGCGCACACAGTTCTTCTAGGCATGTCAGAATGTCACTTTTTGGTGCCGAGGCGTAGTTTTCCCGCATCAGCACGTGGTATGATGGTGGACATGCTCGATTCCCATGCCGAAAGAATTACGATCCCATCCCTTATCTGACAACCAATATACAACCTTGAGAATAGTTCTAAGTCTCTCTTCATCGAGGTGATTTGTTGCTTCTCTTTCTTTGCGACATTGTATCTGGAGCTGCTGAACAGCGGTAGCCTGACTTCTAGTATCATGTATTGATTTGGTCCTGTCGATGAGGCATCCTTTCGTGAAGACATCGAATTGGTATTTTCCAATCTTCTTCGGGTTATTGACCATCTCAATTACAGCCCGGTCTGTGATCGCCCTACTATCAAGGACAAACAAGTCCTTGCTTTCCTCTACAGACGGATTGCCAACCTACTCGATCACCCTCACGAGTGAGCGAACATCTTTCACAAATGATTTCTATACACTCGGTGTTTGGTCATGGTGACTTGCATTAGTTCGTTTCCCCCAGTGTTGACGGGCTTCTTTAAACTCTGCTGTAACTCTGGCGACCTCTGGGCCTGCATCCATCCATCGTCGAAGGGCACATGAGTTATCTGTTAAGCCAACTGCTTCTCCATTTTCCTTGATTGAAGCATTATTGTGTTCGTGGGCTTGGTCAATTGGAATACTTGAGAACACGCGCTTGCTCTTCTGCATAATTGTAAGAGCCTAGTCCTAGGCTACGGGGTAGCAATATGTCAACCACCACTAATTTTATAATAATCACATATTAATATATTGATTTTGTTTGTTGTTGTTATTTAGTAGAACTGACATTTCAATTATTTGACTTTTTTTTATAAATTTTATGTATTTAACTTATTACTTTAACGAGTTTAATTGTCGTTTAGACAGACGCATTTTATTAGTGCCTATGTAGATGAGCAGGGTTGTATTAACCCACTCATGTTATGGTACATTACAAATGCAGTCTACTAATAAAACATTAATTGACGATAAACAACATGATTGTATGCAGCTACCGTTGTTTTTACTAAATCATGAAGGTACATATATAATACCATTATTCGTTGGTTCTTTGACAACTGTTTACATTCCAAATACGTAAACTTTTCATATGGGGAATGCTCGTAGTCTACATGGAACATGTTCAACGCAAAGGTTGCAAAACTCTCATAGAGTCAACAAATGACAAGCAGTTATACCGAGAAACATGTTTATTAATTTAAAACGTACACATATACATTACAGAAACTAAGAGTTGCATGAGGTCAAGCTGAACACAAATATACATTGCACATTTTTATTATGATCGATTCTAGTCATACACACTGACTCGTAAAAGATATCAAATGACTGAAGTGGGCAACCTTTCAGCTAATTACACATCATACATCATAACATGTGTTACTGAAGTGACCGTAAAGCGAGGTTCGACTGTTTAAGCCTTCAAATTATTTAAATATTCCCACATTACCGTGCCATTCCCTCATCTGGTATTAACATGCTTGTAATAAATCGTTTGTTCGAATACACTAATAAATTTTAGAAATATGTGAAGTACGAGATTGTTGAAACCAGACGAGAGAATAGTATTATTATACCGGAGCATCTACATGTTGTGTATCGCAGTTTATTATATATTTATTAATATTTATCTTATCGTTGTTTGCACGCACACATACGTATAATCATACACTAGTTAACACCAGTCATTTAGAGTAATTTACTGTTATCAGTTGTCAGTCATTCCCCAGGTAGCGCCACTGGCGTTTCATTGTTATCTGCAAAGCACTGCTCGGGGACGCGATGTTTTGAATAGCTCCGGAGTAGATCTATTCACAAATACTAACCAGAAACCTGGTAATTTAAAGCAAATAAATGGCCGCTAACGTTTGAACTATTAATGGTACTGGGATGCAATGGTGAAGGCGAAATGCGAAGTTGTGCGCAAATCGTGTGGTTGTAACGTTCTGATAGTTCTAAGTCAAATTAACTTGCCTAGCCTTATGCCAGGTTCAAACACACATGGGCGTTTTTTCTGGTTGTCGAAATATCATCCCGTGTTGTTCGCTGACTTTTATAAAGAGCAGCTGGCTGCTGGCGAAATGCACTCAATGTGAACGTCTTCAGTGTCACTGATTTTGCCGAACATTATAGACGTCGTGTCGCATCTCAATGAGCGAAGAGAAAGTTACGTCATACGTACCCTTTGAGCCGAGTTTGATGTTCCAGCATCTTGGTAGCCTCTTTGATTTTAACTTTGGTTCTTGTCTGACATGGATCTCACATGATGTTTCTGATGCCGATAACAGAGGAGGACGAGTCAATCAGGGTCGTACCCTACAAATACAGTGTTTTTCTGTCTGCTCACAAAACTGCGGATTGTTCCATCAGAGCCCACATGCAATTCTTCATTGTTCAAACTTGTTGTACCGGAAACTAATCAATAGGTGTTTCTGGTTAAGTTGGCTACTCAGCAACCCATCAAACCGTATTTGCTATATTTGACCATGTACCTGGTGAAATGCTCGAGGACACCGATACATGATCCGAACTGTTTACAATTTGTGACATCTTTGGGGTGGCCAAAGTTCTTAGCTATCATCGACTATGATGTCATGGATATACCTGATTAGCGGCTAAAGACTGCCTCAGAGGTATATATACCGTTACATGCAGATCCTTAGCGAGAAATAATTTGTTGCTAGTATTAAAATTGTTGCAATAACAAAACTGTCTCATTTGAGCTATTTTTTAAATTAATGTCGATCCATTTCATTTGTTTAATTATCAGATGTGCCAATGATGGTCATTAATGTAGGCCTCTAGACTTTAACCTATAAGTTAATCTAGTGGCCAGCTGGCCCCTCTAAATTCCTTATCAGCTGTAATTAACCGTCTTGACCCGTCATGTGCCAGTCTTGAAGACGGGCAGACGGGTATCTGGCTAAGTCCCTGGTTCCATGAAATGTATGTGTATAAGGGTTCTGCCATTTAGGACACACTGCGTATTATTCGTAGGGGCAGGCATGCTAGAAGGACGAGAGAGAGAAGTGGTACTTGTTTCGGTTTGCTGGCTGCAAGAAGTATATGAATCGTTTCAAAAATTGCTGGCGGGTATATGCGAAGATAATGTACAAAACGGTCATGTAATTGTTATTCCAGTGGACCGGAAGTTGGATCTGTTATGCCAGACCAATGAGCAGAGTCTCAGTACCCGGTTAAATTTGCATCTAAGGCCACAGTCTAACATGTCTGCTTGAATACATATTCTCATACGTTCACGTTTACCCACCCATCTGAAAATCTTCTTGCAAATACTGACGACATTGCCGACATAAACGGACTAATCTGAACTACCTCTAGTACCAATGCTGCACATTCTCGATCGAGTCATTTTAGGAAGAGAAAAATGCACAATGAAGCTTGCAGGTAATAGTTCTCAATCATTTCACTGGGAATAAATTATATTAACCACATACATAATATGCCACATCTGTTGTTATTTTTAGCAGCGATCGTAACGGATTATCATACACGCGAGCACACAGATGACATTAATACTACTCTACTTGACATTGTTAGAAATGTATATTTAAAACAAATATATTTATATCTTGATGTGTATGATATATATTCAGCGACATGTGAAACGTACCATTAATACGACGTTGGAAAACAGTGCTTTGATACAAATATAATAACAACAATCGCATTTATTAGTTAGGCCGACATGATATTTGCTGAAATCTTACATTATCATTCATTCCGTTAGTTCTACAGTGTTTGACCAATCAATTATCACCAAAAGAAGGGAGCCACCAATAGACCAGGTTGCCTGGAAACTGCACTATGTGTGTGTGCGTGTGTGTGCGTGTGTGTGCGCGTGTGTGCGCGTGTGTGCGCGTGTGTGCGCGTGTGTGCGCGTGCGTGCGTGCGTGCGTGTGTGTGTGTGTGCGTGCGTGCGTGTGTGTGTGTGTAGGTGACTTAGACGAGCGTACTAGAAATCGTCTGGGGTATGGCGACACGACAGATGTGGCTAATTGGTTTTGTCTGCCTGACTGGAACAGTCAGATCATCGACAGTTACAAACAGAAAACACAGGAAATCACTAAAGTCAACAAAGTAGTTATTTAATAACCTTAAGGTTGCAATGACCAGCATGCAACTTAATACATACAAAATGACAGTGAATTGTACACAAAATATGACTAAATGTTCTAACAGAGTAACAAGAAATAAAATGATTTGGGTGAATGCACGACGACCGTGTTAACGACTGATGACATTGTGCCAAATTTCAAGAAACATCACAATACATGCGAATGACAGATGTTTACATGATAGTTTCCCTTTGAATAGCAGCGATTACTCCAGAATGTGGTTTCCCTTCCCCGTACCCATACACATTATGAAACATACAACAGTTATATTGTGGTCATAACTTAAAAACGATATTTCCGTTACTCTGTTCTTCTGTAACTACTAATAAATGTGTGACCATGCGTTAAATATTTGTAAAAGAATACATGTCAATCGTGCAAGCAGGAGCGGGTTGACATAAATCCATAAGATACACAAGCGTTGTGCTGTGACGGTGGAATGTCGTGTGTCGTGTGATGCGTCAACCAGCCCAATCTACCTGCCCCACGACCGGCACAACGCCTGGCTCGGCCGGGTCGGTGCACGCCTATGTTACCGCCGTGTACATCAAGTAGACGCGCAACAGACGATCAAACGACGGCGTCTGTTGCGACCCGCCCATTGTCAAACGCCACATGTTAGGTCGTCACGTGTTATACATGCTATGCGCCTTGCATCCGCCAACATTTGCGGTGCTTTGTCGGATAAACGAACATAATTGAAACGGCCTCGCTATAAAGAGACGAACTAAGTTCACGGGAGACCATACTGCATGCCTGTTGCAAGTTGACGGAATGTCGTTGTAGACAATGTATTCTCATAAAACCGGACCAGCCGTAGCGAATAACAGTTACTGTATAATAAATTTATATAATCTACAGATAGAGTCCTGCGTAAATAGAGTACACAGTACCACACACACACACATATATATATATATATATATATACATATATATATATATGTATGTATATATATATATATTATAACGTATTTTCTTGGTATTTCTGTACTTACAGTAAACCTAGTAGATTTTATCACAGTGCATTATCTTTGTTTTCTGCTACTTGTTTCGATATGCAGCGATAACAATGTTCCCTATTATGTTCTACACATGATTTACTATACTAAGTATTGTATTCATGAACAATACGCCATTAGACACAGCTACTTGAAAGTATTTTTTCTCCTGATAAAATAAACAAATGCGTGGTTGATATGAATCACAAGTATAACACAAAACCAATGTCATGAATACGACCTCATTAGTAAATGACGTCATCCAAAGCCAGAGAACGTATTAACGTTTTCAACTCATGTATACAGAGGTAAAACTGCAAAATGCGTTTTATATTTGTTAAAACGAATGTGCATATGGGTGCTGTAGGTGGAAATATATAAACTGAAATAGGCACACATGTCTGCAGGAGGTATTACCTCAAAATTAATTCAACATTAAACCTAACAAATTCAACATATTGTTTTACGACACGTCACTAACAAACCGCAATGAACGTGACAAGTGTTGCGAAGATGAGACAAACTGCAAGCGACACAGACGACATGACACTCGCTCTAGATATGTCACTCGTGTCACTCGTCGTGACGTCATCGTCCATTGCCGTGGTAGCGTCATTGACGACAACGGACACGCCGATGAACTGGCTCTTGTCGTCGGCGGCACTCTCCTTGTCGCCTGGAGAGATGAGCGAGTTGGAACGAGACGCCTCACGACAGCCGTACCACCACTTGGCCAGTGAACGTGGGTATTGTGTATCTGCCTGCAAAGAACAGTACGTTTTAAATCCACGAGGAATCCACAATAAAGTGTGCTAAAGTGCGAGTAATGTGTAGTATTAACGAACGCGCTTAGACAAAACAATGTATAGACACCCCGAAACACATAACAAATAACTTGCAAGGAGGCTATATCGCACCAATTTAGGTGTACTCTCGAAGTGCTCGCCATATCTATGATTTGAATATAAGTTCGATTGCACAAATGGAACTGACATTTTCGTCTAACGTACGTCCATAGTATTACCAAATCAATGACAACATTCTTAGTGCCGTTAGACTTCCATATTGCGCCATCGGAATCAACTTATTATCGTTGTCATTCTTTGCTAACTAATATCGACAGTGTCACACGTACCACAAAGCGACGGTCGTTGAAACGGTAATAGTCCTTTCCACTGAAGAAGTACGTGCGGCTAATAGTTCTCCATTGAAAGGCGGACGAGACTGTGGGCGGCAGTTTCTTCCACACACGCAGGGGGCGGGGGTAGCCGACATCAACGCCGACGCCTCGAATGTACCGGTAGTAGTTATCACCTACAACAAACACAGTGTCAGCACCAGCACCAGCACCAGCACCAAGCCACGGCGACTGTGTGTAGCCACAAGTAGGTGCTAACAGTTATCAACAGTATTAATGAGGCCCTGAGTGTCAGTGCCAGATCTATGGACGAGTTTCGTAGTAATATACTTACGTGCTACCAGTTTCACCCACGTCCTTAGCAAGAAATACGTTTTTTTCAGTATTTTATTTTCAGCAAGGTTGGTATCATCAACCCACGTCATTAATGGTTGTGATTCTTTCGTATGCCTAGAATAGATCTAGTAAACGAACGATACCTTTGATGAAGTACGTCTTTCCGTTTCCACTCCATACAAATGCAGCGTCGATGTCATTCGGGACGCCAGTGAAGCCGTCGCTAATCAACTTAGGGTAGCCCGCTTTCAACTGTTTGTTCTCATATTTCCAGTACTTGTCGCCCTGTGTGTGTGGAAAAGTTCAGTTGACTTTACTAAGGTACATTAATTGTAACCTAATATGTCGGCATACACAATCAGGTGAATTCACATCTGAAACTACAATGTTTCCAAGCTAAGCTGTCAATTCCAAGCTTTTGGTCGGCGTTTCCTTTAATATCTGACTTTAACATTCTCTCTATATAAAGACGTTCTTTTTACACGATTTCATAACTGCTGATATAATTATTTACAACGTCTGTCGGTGATGCCAAATATGTAATTGGCGTTAACTTGATACACATTTAGTAGCCAAATATGTAATTGGCGTTAACTTGATACATATTTAGTAACGAAATATGTAATTGGCGTTAACTTGATACATATTTAGTAGCGTCAAGGAAAGCTGTTAGGCAATATTAACAGTTGGCCATAGACTTATATCCTTCAATGTGGCATCGACGATATTAGCGTTATGGCGACTTACTTTAAAGAAGTATACACGAGCAACCTTCGTTTTTTTAACCCAGTCTCCGAATTTGTCGTAACCATAGCTGTAAGACGCAGGCCAGGTGAGAGCGGCATCGATGTCTGACGGCAGACCGGGCCAGTCGTCGGCGATAGCACGGGGGAAGCCGGCCGCGATGCCACTGTCGCCAATTTCCATGTATACACTTCCTGTAATACGAAACACGTACGTAACATTCGGTTCTACACCAACCAACCAATGTGCTTTCCTATCCATGCAGTCTCGTTCAATTCGTGGAGAAATTATACTATTATAAATGTGTGTATACATGCGTGCGTGCGTGTGCGCGCGTGTGTCTATGCGTCCTTGCGAGTTTGAGTGCATGCGAGTTATTATCTATGTGTGAGGATTTGTGGGCGATGTTTGCGTATACAGTACAGTGTTCAATTGGAATAGATACGTAGAAATTGTTTAAAACATTTACAATCGACTGACTGAGAGCATACGTGTGATGTCACTGTGTCGACGTACCACGGAAGGCATAGATTTTGTCGTCATCGGCCTGCGTGATGGTGTCGAGACGGCCAACAAGACACAGGTCTGGCACCGTGCCAGATGCCCTGGTTGTCGTCGTTGCCACTGTGGTTGTAGAGGTCGGCGTCGTACTGTCTCCAGCCCGTGTATACGGGCGCCGTGTGACGCGGGCGGTCGTTGAACGCCTTGTCGTGTGTTTTTGGGTCGGCCTCGTTGTGATTGTTGTTGTCGTTGTAAATGTCGTTGTTGTTGGTGGTGGTGTTGTTGTTGTGGACGTTGGTGCTGTTGCTGTTGTTGTTGCTGTTGTTGTTGTTTTTGGTTTAGTAGGTGCCGCCGTTGTAGACTTTTCTGCAATGTGAAGGTTTATTGATGTACTCAAATCCCAAGAATGTTTCGTATGCTATAGAGAAAACATTGACTCGCAAACACCAGTTAGTAGAGTAAACATACTTTCTAACACTGATCCAGAAATATCCTATAAGATATCGTAATAGTACAACAAACACACATACACACACACACACGCACGATACACACACACACGCACGCACACACACACACACACACACACACACACACACACACACACACACACACACACACACACACACATGCACGTACGCACCCAAACGTGCGTGCGTATGCATATTTAGATATATACCTATCTATAAATATGATATGTCTTATATACGCACATGTACATACACATATACGTAAATATATAAATAAAAACATACAAAGAGATACGTACTATAGATTGCTTGGATGCCAGCTATGTCATCTGGATCGAGAGTGAAGTTGGGTTGGTAGCCCCTGTAGAACGGGGCCATCAGCGCCGTGGGGACGTCGGTGTGAGCCAACCCAAGGGAGTGTCCGAACTCATGAGCAGCCACTTGGAACAAGTTGATGGACCCTGAATGAAAACAAGATATTTCTCAACACCGCAGCAACGTACAGTGAACACCAAACAGGTTAATTATCATCACAGTTGATGTTTTGCACAATCACTCTCCGTAGGATATAACACATATGTAGATAGTATCATGCCTTATGTATATGTATGTAGTATCATCCCACAGTAACCGCGCGTCAGAGGCGGGAAATGTACAGGTAGAACGGAGAGGTGGATCAGAATATGTACGCGTGGATAAACGACAGCGATATATTTGAACAGCTAATTACATGTTGTTGTCGGCGACGCGAGTTAATTATAAGCACACGTTACCTCGTGGGCCGGTCTTGACGACCCAAGTCTCGTCCTCGTCGAAGTGCGCGTCGCCTCCGTACTTCGGGAAGAAGGCATGGGCGAGGGTGCCACGGGGTCCGTCAAACGGATTTCCGTCTCCGTGCTCTCCTCTAACAAACTGTATATCTATATCCACCTTGCCGCTGTCTTTCTGCGTGAACGTCAGTGGTGTAACACTTGCCCAGACCTGTAACACACAACGTCCGTCAAGACTCTCCCATACGTGTAACATTGTAAACGGCTAACGCAAAACACGCGAAGCTATCGGACACATACATAGGTCTAACACACATTGCCACGACATAACAAGAATACCAAGAGTCTAAAATGTGAATATCATCTCGTCTCCTATATCTGCGATTATACAAAATAAAATTAATTGTATTTATTTTACTAAAATTTTTCTTTATTCATTTTAAACAAAACAAGCTGTCATAATCTATCATAACGCCTAACATCGTATTGAATCGTTAGAAGTAACGAACAAAGGGATAGGGCACGGTTAAAGCAATTACACCATGCATTCGTTTCTTAATGCTGATCAGATCGCATAACATTTCCCATCGATAACAATACTCACGTTTAATGCTCGCTTTATCTCGGCGTCAACGATATCCTTCGGTATATCTGAAGTGTATATGCTGATTCTGTATGTCAGATCATTCGTCTTCCAGCGACTTCCTACAAAGAACATCAACTCATTCAAGTCGAGGGCAGACAACAAACAAATGGATGTTGACAGTGAGTGACGTGACCAATTTAAACAGATCGCAATTTGTAGGAAGAACCCATATTTCTATGGCCGTTCGTGTGAAGATTTGCATTAACGGACAAAGGGTCTGGAATAATTAATTAAACTAACAGCCAGACACAAGACTTGAGCCAGTGTCGTTGATTTGCTTTTCCTAGCTGACTCAGGCCAGTGTTTACGTGCGCCTGCTCTGATCAGTTTGTATGCGACCAATTTATTGCTTCCATTATCAATAAAGATGCCGTTAGGATGTAGCACAAAACCACCTTTGCTAAAAATTGCAAATTTCAGCAATCAATATATTAAGCGAGGTTACTTTAAATGTGTACCATCTCCCTACTAGCATACAAAATGTTTTTTTGAAAGGACGCATTCTGACAAACAGGCCGGTCCCAGCGTCTGGCAGTTGTCAGCCGTGCGCAATGCTGCCAAGTGCACGCAAATCAAAGCAGACGGCAACATGCAGGTACGTGTTGTCTGCCTGGGTACATGTGTCATTAAGGAATATCGTCACTGGAGATTGATATCATACGTGCGGGTCAGCTGTTGGCAAGGTATTGTACGCGTTATACGCACACCTAGATGCAAGAAGGTTGTAGTGCGTCCACTCTAGCGGACCGCGAATACAATGGCATACATGTGGATCCCGAGAATGTTACATTTGTTTTGCGAATGTTCCATAAAATCACCTGCACTGCACACACGTTAATCTGATTTCAAATACCCTC
The DNA here is from genome assembly GCA_963995525.1 of Escarpia spicata. Classification (NCBI taxonomy): domain Eukaryota; kingdom Metazoa; phylum Annelida; class Polychaeta; order Sabellida; family Siboglinidae; genus Escarpia; species Escarpia spicata. Next base: position 46,554,060 of record OZ023208.1, on the reverse strand, counting down.
TGGTTATTGTGCTTACTGCTTGACAACGGACCAATTAGAGGGGTGTCTCTCATTGATTGTACACAATCCATATTTAATAAAACAATTAAACGTTATTACCAACAAAGTGTCACTCGTGGATTGCGCGATCCGTACTTACTAAAACAGTTAAATTTTATTACCAACAACTTACCGACGCGACACTAAAATACCAAATCTATGCGTCAAACAAACAGGTAGATGCAATATAGAGTGGACATTAAGTGTTAAGTCGGTTGGTTTGTTGCTATTTACGAGAGCGGTAAGTCAAAGGTTTTAACCGCTTCCTTCTCCTAACGCATGGGCAGTACGTGTATGCGTTGACAAACTGGAGGAAGTGGTTAAGAACGTTGAATCACTTCTCGTATAGTGACAGTAAACTGACAGGACACAATAGCCACATAATTACCCGTCCGATTGTTGCACTGTGTTACTAGTCGGATACTGATGTCCGTCTAGAAATTATCACTTCCGGACATGTCATTTATTTAATCATCGTGCGTCTTAGCATTCCACAAACTCATCTTAGTAATGTCAGTACATATGGACTGTGAGTAACATTTACCCTGAGTCAAAAACCGACGCTTCCTCTTCCGCGCAATACTTCCCATGTTGATCAGATCTGGGACGCCACAACGAGGCAGCAACATGGCGGCTCGAGTAGCGTCGTCCATGATACCTGGAAACACACAAGAGATTTAGAAACAGGCCTTTCACGGTAATTGATCGTTAGCCATGCATATAAATTGCAAGTCGCAACACATGCCAAATGTAAAGTTTGTGACATTTACTTTGACACACAGTTATTTGATACCGGCATAAACAAAATTTAGCTAAGCACCACATAACTGTCACAGTTACCTCACCAGGGAGGGTCTAAAAATCGTTAACTTTATTTTTAACATCGCTTACCAGTCATTTTAATATCAGCCATGTGCTGAAAGTCATTGAAAGCTTCTTGCAATGATTCATCCGCCGTCAACGAAGCAAGCCGTGGATCTGGATTGTTTTCTCCAAGATAGTAGTAACGTGTCAGGTAGGCCTGAAAAAGCAAATACATACAATTAAAATACAATCAATTTAGAGCAGTCCCATTAACCATTGATGAGACTGACCCAAAGCGAGCGTCCGTGTGTAGGACATTTCGCCAGATATAGTAGATACATCATTATTTTATTATACACAGCCATCGCCGGCCTTTGACCGAAGGACGCAGGGACAACACTTTGGCTGGTGTCATTTAAAAAAGGTCTTTGTTCACCACATTCACCCGACTGTCGTAACGTGTTCCTGACTGCTAACAGCGGTAACGACGGGAAATAGCTGTCGATCAGTAAATGCGACCAAATAGTAGTACGTGACACGGTAGGCAGTCCACGGGCATGCGCACTTTGAAATGTTTGTCATACACTCGCATATTCCTTGGCTACCATTTCTCTGCGAATCTTATTAAACGTAATTTAGCGTAAAACTGTGTCTGCAGAAATATCGGTTGTTTTGCAATTGCATCGAATTGTGTGTCGTTAAAATGGTAATTAGAGGAGTAGATTAATTGGAATCGATCTGCATTAGTTGAATATCAGTGCACGATTTTCGGTAAATTAAGTTGCAATAAACAAGTCTGCTTGTGCGTGCATACATAGCGACCTTGGCAGAGCATTGCTGAGTCTGATTAAAGAATGAATAAACAATGAGTGCAAACTCCCATCGCATATTTCGTTGTCATAAGACGGGGTGTAAACAACTAACTGTTAGTTTAGCAACGACAAAACCGTATTTTAATCGGATTCACAATCTCACATCCAAAGTACACCTCGATTAAGTCAGAAAGCCTTTCGTTTTGATATGCTATGATACAAAATTGTGATGATAACTAGAAAATACAACATGCTTTTGACGGGAAGGTTTAGTGAAGGTGGTGTTTGTTTAGAATGGTTATGACTACATCATGCATATTGACGGTAACTGGAATTGTACGGAATGCGTGACGATTTATTACATGTTGTATTATTTTGTCGTCAAGCAGGCCTGTAATCCACACAATGTACACAGTATAACTATCAGTAGTGTGTTCTATAAGTCTACAAACTAAGTTGAAATTCTTAGGTTCAATCCATTTTTGTGTTAGTTCACTTTCGGTAATATATATTATGCCCTCGTACAGTAACACCTCAGCCATTTTCTGGACATGATAATGAAATCAGTAGTATCATAATTCCTTGCACGGACTAGATACATTGTAACTGTCCATTTTGTACGCAAACTACAACCCCTTGCATAATTTGTTAGCGTTGTGTTGCGTGTGAATAATGAGCGGCTGTCTAGGCGGTGGTGCGGCGAGGCGGCGAAGTGGGGGGTGTCACTGGAGGCGAGGTGGCCGAGTAGTAACTATCGTCATCACCCCGCCGACGTTTTATGTCGGCAGACAAAGACAGATACACAGAACGTGTAAACACAACTGGAACACTGCAATGTGTGGTGGTCAGTGTTCACATAGATGCAGCCCAGCCACACGAGTAACACAGCGTGTACTACACACTCTGTTTCCTGGCGTGATTTGTTGCGGGACGGAAACAATAATGTTACCGTTAAAATAGTAGACCGCCAGATAGTATCCCGACACCAGTCGCCTGCCTGTGTTACACGTGTTGGCCACTGAAACGGTCGGCCACTGAAACAGGGCATGCAAACATAGTCCCCTGTTTGAACTCTGCCGCAAAGTTGCACCGTCGGTGTGGGAGCGTGTGCAACTTTGTTTGTCGTATCCGGGCTAAACGCAAATTCAGATTCACATGGATCAGACGGCGTAAGTGAACTTAGTTCCGTGGCTAGGGTAGGCCTAATCATCTACTGGTTCTGCCAACGAATACGAAAGGTGTTGAAGAACTAACTTGATGCCAGTCACGACGTGCAAAGTTCACGTTCGCTGGTTCACACACATTATGACTTAACGAGATGTGAGTCATCGGTGCGAGGGTCTGTGACAATGACTCACAAGAACGTCGACTTCCAGCAGTTAGTATCCGAACTAGTATCGATCTATAATCTAGCTGACGTTTGGCAGTAGCCATACACGGCATGAATATTTTAATCAAATACATTCTCAAAGGTGTGTTCCCAAATGGCACTTTAGTGAGTGCATTTCTCAGTCCATTGACCGCCACCAACAGTTGTTTGGTCCCTGCTTCTACAAGCTACTTACCGCCATATTATAAGCAGGTCGGTTCGACGTATAGCCAGAATACATGCAATTAGTGTTTCACAAAAATAGACCCATACACCAACTGCCACACTCCAGTATCAGTATCTTCATTAAAACAGTATCAGTAACAACTATCACTATAACGATTATTGCAGAGTACACGAAGACTGGAATTCAACAGCAATTAATCCAGAGTATAAAAAAGAAGTGTCACACCAAAAGCAAGACATAACAGTAAACCAATTAGTTGTTTGGTTAGGGAACCATTTTTTTTAAAGATAAATGAGTTCTTTTTAGAAAATATACAGGGTTTTTGCAGACACCTTCCGCTACGGAATAAACGGCTAAGTTTGGGCATGGACTTTCTTATGTATAACAAAATGATAACTGTGATAGTTTAATGCTATCAGAAAAGCTTCGCATGGATTGGTATTGCAACATAATTTATTATATGTTTAATGTGTGTGAATTTTACATTCTTTAGCAGAAACTTAAAAGAATGTTATTATAAACTTATTTAAATTATGTAAATGAATGGATTCACAAAAAGCTCCTAAATTAGAACATTGACCAACGTCGAAAGGATGGTTGTATATTAGCAAAGATAATTTCCATTTTCAAAACCCCGTGACAACTGACAATAGGCGTAGGATTATGACCAAAACTTTTCATAACAAATACGTAGACGTTGTTCTAAAATAATTTGAAAACGGTAAACACGCTGTCGCTGCAACCCACCAGACAATAGTATCATGGCTGTGAATATAGCATGTGTACAATTTGAAAGTCATTTTAATATATTATTTTCCTTTGTGCAACTTACAATACAACGAACGTCGAATATTGTGTGTCAGCCTACTCGATCTTTGTTCCGTTAGTATGCTAAACATATGTTGTTGCTTAAAACAACTATGTAGGTGTTAATAGTTTATTCAAAGAAGTTTATATGTTTTAAAATAATTATCTGCTAGATGCATTCGTCTGTAAATGATACTAATATATTTAAAAAATGCAATCGATCCAGATTATAATAATACTATATGGGCTAATTATCAAAGAACAACTAATAGTTTTGGCATTATCCATTGGTTAATTGGTAAACGTAGATCTCTAATATTAAAACACTCCAACTTACGATGTAGTCGACGTCGCCTGTTGCTGGTGCTCCCTCGCCGACATTGGCTGTGAGTGCACACAGCGCTAGAAGACTCACTCCCAATAACATGGCTACCACTCAGTGAGACTGCTCGCAATAACTCGTGTCTGTTCCAACGCTGACTATCTCAGATAGTGTTAATCTTATCCCTTGTGTCTCCGTAGACTGTCCAGTGGCGTGGTTCAGCGGTTGTGTTGCTCTACCCCGTCCACTGCCACATTATATGCGTCGAGTGCTCATTGTGAATCGGTCAAGCGGCACCGACCGTGCGAGCCCGGTCTATTCTGAACATAAACTTGTAATGCAGTTACTAAAGCGTGGCATGACGCGGAACGGTGACGTCACGCCCGTTTGACCAAATAAGGAATGGGGTGACTCATATGTGATGGTGTCTTTTTAGCTGATTTTACTAAGCGGAAGGGTATCTGGCAGCAATTTGGCTAGTTGACACTTTAGCCGGATTACTGCCTGCATCCAGTTGTAAATATTGACGGGTGTCATACATACAGGCATTTTGCAAGAGCTAGAGATATTAGATTTTGACTAAACTCGACCAGCATGTCAATGAGATGATAATAACAGCAGGTGAGAAGTTTAAGAAACGTTATAGGTCACGTTTTCTTATAATCACACAAAACGTTAACATGGTCGCCAATGGGAAAACTGACAGTGTGCTGACCCCATATATCTTCACATTGCCGTGTACCGTTTGTCTGAGTGCAGTAGGCCGATCTCTATTCCGGTTCTCGTGATAATACTAAACCGCTAATGTGTGAATCGTGCGAACGAGGAACGGTGAATCACAGCCATATCAATCACTCGGCACATCTTACTGTGTTAGTGTGTTAGTGTCACATACCGCCCGTGTCAGTCCAGTTTGTTTAGAAGTTATCCCTGCCTAAACAAGACCAAAGCAGTTACATAGACCTATTTCTAACCTTAGCTTTTTTTATTTATCTCTAAAATACTAGAAGGTCATAGCTAGCCGTCTAAGGTCCCACATTAGCACAGACGTCTTAACTAATGTGTTACAATCAGCACATAAACAATTTCATTCAACAGAAGCGGCTCTTTTAAAAGTACATAATGATATTAACTAAAACATAATAATGGTAAAGTAACTGCCCTAAGTTTATTTGATCTATCTGCTGCTTTTGATACCATCAATCACGACATTCTAATTAAATGTTTATCAAAGTGGCATAGCATATATGACACAGCTCTGAGCTGGTTTTCGTAATACCTAATTGATAGATGACAAACCAATAAGATTGGGAACTGCTTTTCGGCTGCACTGCCCACTTTATGTGGTGTTCCCCAGGATTCTGTTCTCGGACCTTTGCTTTTCACTCTCTACCCCACGCCACTAAGCTCTATTATTAAAGGGACAGTCGCACTTCGTGGCTGTTTTGTTTTTATTGAAAAATCATGTTATACAGTATAAATGATATATATTATGTCGTACTGACTACCCAAACATGTTTTAATGAACCATTTTGTTTTATGAAATGTTAATGATAAGTGCACATATCACTTTGTTTACATCGACTGCAAGTCGCTTTCAAAAGCCGTTGTAGGCGTGGCTAAAATCCGACTACTAATGGGCGGAAATGCGTGCTCACGTGGTACGTGATCACGTGAACGCAAGTTGCTTAGTTGTTGACATTCGATCGTAATGGCGGGTAAGAAAATGTTGCGTCGTGCAGTACTATGTTCAGCGGCGAAGAAGAAAAAAAAGAACGTGACCAATTCCGGTCTACTACACGGGTAATTTTGGAAGAGCAGAAGGTACGATGGGATCGCCTGAAGGCTGACGTAAATCAGAAATTTGACCATAAACTGGCGGAAGTTCTGCTTGACACTAACTTTTTCAACTTGAATTCGCATCACAACTGACACAAGTGACCAGGCATTACATCGTCATCGTCGTCGTGCTTTATTGTCAGTGAGTTCCAAGTGAACATGGTGTCGTACAAATTATATTTTTAATTTGAAGTATATTTGATGCCGATAGATTGGTTGCATTTATATAGAAAATCTCCCGTACGGGCATCATGTCGTTCACACTCACTGACACAGGCTCGGCCTCGGGGGACAACGTTATCATCACTGACACTGTCCATACTCCTTGGCTTGATGCTAGCCCGGGCTAGGGCCAAAGCTTAATCGTAAGCTAGGTAGAATGGTAACCCGGTAAAATATAGGAAGGGAATGGAATATGAAGTAGATTACGTAGCTCAAACATCGCCCATCTAGTCGACAACATTATTGCCTGGAACGGGTATAACTTGTCCTAACTTCGTGCATCGCATAATACCGTGCCTTCACCAGTGACAGGCCCATTACAGAAACCAGACATCATGCATAACTTCGTTGGGTAATTTTTCACAGTTGCATATTTATAAATGTTAGTATTGCTTCACTGGAATGTTACTGTATTATATTCTACTCTAATTTCTGCAAGTAACATAAGTCATTATGTTATGCATGCTTTAATTGTTTCAGTTTTACTTGAGTTATGTGGTTGACATTAAAACAAAAAAGACGTTAATTTTATGACATACCATTACATACTAATTTGTGGAATTTAAACAGATGTAGCACTCTTTTGTCAACTAAACATATCATTATTCAATAAGTATTTGTTTGTAGCCCTCTGTCATATGATGAAGACAGTGAGGAGGGCGATGATGATGATTCATGGCTACCATCACAATGCACGGAGGATGCTTCATATGAGCTTGACATCAATGTCACTGAAAGGTACACATTACTCTTAGTCAATGTAACATGGAAGAAAACGGGAAATTAGAAGAAATTAAATTTAGCATGAGTGAAGTTGCACAATACTGGGCCAAATTGTGGTGTCCTGTAATTTACACTATATTTACTCCATAACCAGCTTCTTTGAGGACAGTTCCTGTTGATAACATTTGGCCTGTATCTTAGGCCCATGAAGAAAGAAGAGACACAAAAACACATCCTGCCTGTTTATTGTTGGATAACGTAAGTTATAGTGACTGTAACTTATGTTATCCACCATTTCAGGTCCAGAGTCTAATTATTCTTAACATTTTAAAAGTCTTGGTTGGCCATCATCGAATAATATAGATTCAAACACACAGGGAAGCAACATGAATCAGAAATTTATCAGATGAAATTACTTATTGCAGCTTCCCGGTATACCGGGCACAGTCCTGGCAGCAATTGATTATCAGAGTCACAAAGATTTACCATTGAAAAGAAATTGAAAGGGACACACTGTGTAAGTATGCAGGTACACATTAAGTATACATGTAACAACATGAACATGTAAATATTTTTGTTATGCATTATAATAACGATTATTGCCATTCCATTATAGGGCTAATTATTGATTGGATTTATTTATGTTGGTGACGACTCTAACAATCAATGTCTATGATTGAGCAAGTCATGTATGAGAAGAGCTTTTTTAGAAATGAAAGGTATTTATTACGTTGCAATACATAAACAATACAAAGCATAACAATAATAGTGTATGTACATTATGCATATATGTGTAATATATAAAGTAACTTTTTATTTGCAATAATTCAGCTATTTACATAACATTTTTATATGCCGACGTATTGCACATGAAAAAGGTTACTTTAAATATTTACATGTTTTGAAAAATTTACATGTTGAATGAAAAAAAATAGAATTTTTGCAAATGCCATACTATGTAACAATGCAAGTTCATGACACATGTCATTAAGTTTGTCTATTAATCTACAGCTACCTCAAAGTCTACAACAAACGGGGAAAGAAGTGGACTATTATCCTGAGTGAGAACCGAAACAGTATGTGTACATAGTGTCCCTTCAGGAGAAGATCATCCGAGCATGCACTGACGATCCACTACCAAAACGCAGGATGCATGGACTTAAACCTGATGACCCGCGCAACATTGCACCAACACTAGCAGCAGTGCCTGCGTCACCAACAGCCGATCTAGTGGCAAGGCATCAAACCCGATTTGGAAAAAAGAAATATGCCCAAGATGGAAGTTGTCAATGAGTAACCTACATGTTGAGGAACATTTATTTTTTTAATAACAAACTATTATCAATTAATTTATAAATTACCATGGTTACCTGATGATGTGTGGTTATATAAAGTTTACACACTTTATTCTTGACAAGTAATGATTTCAACCTAATGTATGAACTTTGAACCCATAGTACTGTCCACTTGCACTCGGAAATGTCTGCCTAATTTTCCACACACAACAGCTCGGAATAACATGTCTGTTCCCTGTTCCCAGTTTGCCATGTCGCCAGAAAACAAACTGGTGGTAGGCATAATGTCACATGGCATCATTGTCTCCTCATGCTGGCACGCCAAACACATCTGCACTGGTCCTTGTTCGGTGCCTCTCAAGACATCAAACACAAGGCCTGGCTCTCGCAGCACCATCTTCAGTAGCAGCATCTTTGCCTGGCCTTCATCCAGTTCGTTAATGTCAGCCTAGAAGAATTGCAAACATATCATGTAACTAAATATTAACATTATGGTTATTTAATACACAAAGTGTTGGTGTGCATGTTAGATGTTCAAACACAATACAGTACCTGCTTTTTTATTGTAATTCCTGGAACGCTCAAATTCTGCAATGTAGCATGTTTTTGATAACACCAGGCAAATTGTGTGTGTATGTATGTTTGTGCACGTGTGTGCATGCATGCGTTTGTGTGAATTACATTATATATGGGTCATGTCTAAAGGAAATGTCTATTTTGCAGTACATTTGGAATAATACATTGCAATTTATTATTTCTGTGTTTGTGTGTTTTTGATCTTTCTCTCACTCCACGTCTTTCTTCCACTGCAGCTGTTTCCCCGGAACCATTCAAACTCTGTGTAAACAGATAATGTGATATGGTAAATAATTTGTGTATATATAACAATAACATTTATTATGTGTACTTAGTCACCATGCAATGATTGACAGTGAATGGCAATACTTTAGAAAACGTGCTTTTACTGCCATAAACCTTGAAACATTGACGCACGCACATTACAGAAGAAAAGTAAATATACTGTCTTATTTAGTTTTATTTCATCATGGTTGTAAGGCCAGTAAAACAAAGACGTCGGAGATCACTCCTACGACCTGCACAACTTCCAACACAACCCCGTCAACTAACGCGGCAAGAAATGACCCAGTCACTGAAAAGCGCATCCCCCAAACAAAATCAAACACGCTACAGCGTGGGCTACAGCTGGTTGTTATGCACTATGATTCGCCAGTCGACGTTGCAGGCCTATTCCGCAAAGAAGGAATCGTAACGAATGCATTCAAATGAAATTATTCTACCGATTTCAAGAAAACGAGTACACACACTCATAATATGATATAATTTTAACCAATAGACAGTAGACACGAAACTAGTCATACTGGTATTAGATGATAGTATTAATTGACTGTGGGACCCTTTGGCTTTGGCTTCGTGTTGTCACTTGATCGGGCGGTATACTCGATATTGTCGGACAAAACTAAAGACAAAGTGCTAATAATAGACTTTCGTTGACGGACACGCGTTTGCTTAATAACAGTCGTAGCAGTAACATGATCTCAAACAAAGATCATTTCACAAATACAGTGACAAACGGAATACTTATGACATATATATGATGGCCGAGAAGGGCCATCGCGTTTTTGTGTGGCAACCTGCAGCGCCATGGGGCGATGACGCGATGCGCGATGCGATGGGCGATGCGATGAGCGATGCGATGGGCGATGCGATGGACGATGCGCGATGCGATGGACGATACGCGATGCGATGCGCGATGGACGATGCGCGATGCGATGGTATACATTATAAAAGTGCCGCAATGAGCATGCGTACGCCGAAAATGAGACTTAGGCAGCCATTTTTATTTATTTGTATTAAACACATTTCTTTTTGTGTTCAGAGCATGTGATGATGGCTGATGACGCTGACTGTACGTATACGGTTACACATCTAGTTATTGTGCACAAAAGATTATGTGATTGTACTTCTAAATATTGTCTCGGACGTTTACTGAGATTGAATTTAGCGAAACAAAAACGGGTGCCAGGCAGGCAGCCTCTTCGGAAAAACTAGACTAGGGACTGAAATAGATTACTTTATAACATGAAATATGTACCTATTCAATATTTTATTTGTTAAATAATTATTGTTTCCATCTGGATATCCCTGATCGCAAATATAAACACTATTTTGTGTGCCTGCAGACACGATGAACCAGGGATGGTTAAGGTATTTCTCAGTTTAACATTAACCAACAGTTTTGAAGACTATTTGTTTATATTTATTAATTAATTACATAATATTTGTTTGGAATGCAAACATGTTATTTATGCCTTATATAAATTTAACTATAAACTTTTCATAATTTATGCTTCTTGATTTACTCCTCGGTCCCCAATACTTCCATGTCTGGAAAAAACTGACACATATTCCGTGAAACGTTCTTCAATACAGATGCAGTGATGTTTAATGACTTAATCTGGGTTCCGTAGTAGCACATAAAAGCAGCGTTGCGCCGAAATACAAGTACGAATAACGAGGTGTCAATAAATAGCCCCGCTCAAATCAGGCTACCAGCGCTACTGGACCACGTAATAAACAGCCGAAATTGACAGGAAGTTAAGTTAGTATGTCTACTAGGAGGTGCACGGTGCGCGCGGTGCGTCTACAATTCGATTAATTTAGGGGTCATCTCAGAACGTCGATGTCCGATATCAGACGAAATTACTTTCATCTTGCCTCAGCCCCCCCCCCCCACCCACCTCAGACGAATTTTTTCAACATTAATATGATGACACCAGTATAATTAAGAGTCGATGTCCGACGCCAGATGAAACTGCCTCAGACCCCCGTCCCCCAAACCAAAATAATGTCGCTTGATATCGGACATCGACGTTCCGAGATGATCCCTTAGCAAAAATGAAACTACACTCTAGGAACAACGATTCGCTACCTCGTTTGTGCATTTTATATGTAGGTTTTGTAAAATCATTAGAGACAATACTATTTTAGTTTACGATTTAGATATTTTATTATAAACTAAAGACACTAAAGTTTAGTAGGGTCTAACTGATTATAGTTATATATATATATATTGTTTTATTTATGTAAAGCGTAATGAACATGATATGTACACCTATGAAAATATATCATGTCATTAATGAATAAATATTCAAGAAATGTATACTTCAAAGCCTACGGTTAATGTTCAACTGAAAAATGCCATCAACATCCCCGTTTTTCATGTATGGAGGTACAACAATTTTCGTTTATATTTTCGATCAAGGATATTCAGATGAAACCAAAAATTAAATGGGGAGTGGTAGAAGAGGTACACACCTCATGCTATGAAGTAATTCATTTTTGGTCTCCGGGTTTGGTGCGAGAACCTAGATTACATTCTATAAAGTGATTGCCCGCATGCCCCCATTTATCTTAGTCTAAACTCAATCGCATTAGGCTTCTATCATAATATTTAGAAGTACAATCACATAATCTTTTGTGCACAATAACTAGAGAAGTGTAACCGTATACGCACACTCAAAGTCATCATCCATGGACACATTCGTTGAACATAAAAGGCATCCAGTGTTGCCTATGGTCACGAATTTGTTCAAGCCCAGACAACAGAGCCAAACCCAAAACACTGGCGTCGGAACATGGTGGATATTTGGTGGGTTGAGGCTCTCCAAAACCTCGATTTGCACCCCCCCCCCCCTCTTGAGGCTCGCCAAAACAGCCACATTAAGGCTCTCCAACATCACAATTTGCACACCCATTGAGGCTCGCCAAAATAACTCCATCTTCAGGCTCTTCAAAAACCTCGATTTGCACCCCCCAAATATCTACATTGAGGCTCTCCACAAACATGAATTTGAACTCCTCATATATCACTGTCTGTCAGGGGTGAAACTGGCCTCGATTCCGATGCTCGCTGTCTGATTTTTTTAAATTTCTCTCGCTGGTCCTGCACAGCTCTCTCCATCAGATCGTTCGCTCTCGTTTTCCACCTTTCTCCCAATCCTTCAAAATCTCTTTTTCCATAGTCTTCCCATCGCAGTCTAGTTCTTCTTCGCCTCCTTTTCCTTCCAGTCTCTGTGCCTCTGCTCTCTTTGCCATCCGTTCTTCTCCCATTTTCTCTACAAATCCTGCCCATCTTAGTTGACTCATGCTTATGCTTGTTCAGAAACAATTGTGTCGACTATTCATATCAAAGACACAATTAACCACAGGCGCAATTACGACCAGACGATGTAAATAAGTAGCATCATTCTAGTCCACTGCTGCAATTTTGGGAGATGGTGCTGTTCTAATTATAGCTCCTGACCCAGGGTTTATCGTCTCCACAGACGCACCGACTTTGACACATCATGTAATCCACTTGCCAGACAAGAGATACAATTAACCGAAAGTGCTACTTAACCCCCACTTTAGTGCATCGGCACTTCCAGGTGTAAATTACAATTTTGATATACTCGTTTGTGCTGAATCATATAGAAAACGACATTGCTCTCTAGTCTAAGTTCAGTTCAGTTGTGTTACATCCGTGTAACATAGCTGTTAAGGTGTATCAGAATGGGACGAGGAAAGGCGAATGTGTTTTTGGAGGACAATCGTTCAGATGGGACCACCTTGATGATATGTCGCAAAACATGTTGTTGTTGTCTATGGAAGTTCCCATAGAAACCAAGAGTATACATCTCAACAATAAAAATATTGAATGAGCATTGGTTTACATTATTTATTCATTGTAAATACGGAGAAATTACAATATCACATAAGTATGTACGGTATCGGCGGTATGCATGGTAATAGTAATTAGCATCACACGTTTTGCTTTCGTAAACACATTATATCACACGTCAATTATATATATATATATATATATATATATGTATATACAACAATTACAGTGAAATTACAATTACAGTGAAAACATGATGTATATCAGAAGTATCTTTCTTAGAAAACTGAACGATGAAATACTACGAGTCTCAAGGAATCATTTCAATCGACGAAACACCGTGCTTCTTTGTGCATATTCATTAAATTTGTTTGCACCGCACGTTTTATGAGAAATCATTAACACAGAGTATAGTTGGCACTTATAAAAAACGAACGAGCGTAAGACGCACGCGATACGGTCATCCGAGGAAAACCAGACCTGCTGTATTTCTTGCCAGAGATTTATGGTAACGTAGCATTTAAATTAATGTACATTAATGCTATACAATTTGCACACATACGTATAAGGCATTTTCAGTTTACCGTGCATATTTGACGTACATATTTAATAATTGTATTCATCCCAAAGATCCCTAGCGGAGTGATAGGAACCTTTTTCTGAGTCACAACAGTACCATTAAGCAAACCGATGTATGTACATCATTACAGTATGTAAAATAAAGTGAATATAGTCTATGTCATTAAAACATGCAAAATAGGAGTGAGAGTACATTATGAACAATTAGTATACGGTGAGAAAATTATATTTACAAATGAACAGTAAAGTAGAAAATTAGCTTCACCTTATTAAACATAGGATACTATAATAATTTGTTTGCAAACAACCTCTGTTTAGTTTTAGACAAGGTTATTGTACTACAAACAGTATCGATTTAAGCAATGTTTTTAAACACAAACATTGGTATTGATAATATAGTTGTTGTCTTCCCTAAGTTTGATTGAAACATTTGTACTGTTATACAATGTATGTTATAACAATTTACTAGCTTGTGTAAAACGCTATATCTACTGTAGACTACAAAGTCGAAGTCGACAAGGAAGACATCAGACACATGAAGAGGATGTGCAGGAAACCCCGTGATTGAGGCTGTAGCGGCGTAACCACTGAGCTAGTCTTCCAGGGACTTGCACCACGCGTCACTGCTGAAACGCAATACATGACATAAGTGGCGAACTTTAACTCGTAAACATGACACAGATAACAATACAGACATTTTCATGCGGTATTTCAAATCCGCGTTGACAATACGATTTTTAAAATGCCAAATACAAATCCTGTATTTAACGGCAAATCGTTAACCAATAATTATAGGACACGCCATGTGGATCTACTGCTTGTACCGATTTCTAAAACCAACGTATTATATAAAATCATTAGACGTCGAGGTGTTTAGCTATGGAACTATAAACAACAACAGTGGATTGTATATATGCACTGGCAACGTCTAAATGTCAAGAGATTTTTGTGAGTAAATAATGTTAGTGACTTATATAACTTATTTAACAAATAAAATATTGAATAGGTACATATTTCATGTTATAAAGTAATCTATTTCAGTCCCTAGTCTAGTTTTTGCGAAGATGCTGCCTGCCTGGCACCCGTTTTTGTTTCGCTAAATTCAATCTCAGTAAATGTCCGAGACAATATTTAGAAGTACAATCACATAATCTTTTGTGCACAATAACTAGATGTGTAACCGTATACGTACAGTCAGCGTCATCAGCCATCATCACATGCTCTGAACACAAAAAGAAATGTGTTTAATACAAATAAATAAAAATGGCTGCCTAAGTCTCGTTTTCGGCGTACGCATGCTCATTGCGGCACTTTTATAATGTATACCATCGCATCGCGCATCGCATCGCATCGCGTATCGCATCGCGCATCGCATCGCATCGCGTATCGCATCGCGCATCGCGTATCGCATCGCGCATCGCGTATCGCATCACGCATCGCATCGCGTATCGCATCGCGCATCGCATCGCCCATCGCATCGCGCATCGTCCATCGCATCGCGCATCGCATCGCGTATCGTCCATCGCATCGCATCGCGCATCGTCCATCGCATCGCCCATCGCATCGCGCATCGCATCGCCCATCGCATCGCGCATCGCGTCATCGCCCCATGGCGCTGCAGGTTGCCACACAAAAACGCGAATTTCTTATAATTAGTACACAGAGGCAATGTAACAAAACGAAAAGCTTTTTCCACCACTTATACTTAGCCGGTATGTTACGCGTGCACATTCAGCACGAAATCTCGGACTAATCTTCGATGATAATTTTAATTTTAGACAGCATATATCTCAAACATGTCGCTGCTGTTGTTATAATATTCGTGCTTTACGCCGCATTCGCCGTTATTTGCCTCTTTCTGTTGCAAAAAATATCGCAACTGCACTTGTTACTACTAGGCTTGACTATTGCAATTCCTTTTTGTTCGAAATATTTCCCTTAAGGATATCACTAGGTTACAACATATACAGAATTGCTTAACTAGGGTTGCGATTCGGCCTCCGCGGTTTTCTCACTCAGTGCCTCGTCTGAAGTCCCTGGACTGGCTTCCTGTGCGTATTATTTTTAAGATCTGTACAATTACCTATCAGGCAATTTCGTGTAAGCAACCAGCATATTTATATTCATTGCTTACTCCTATAAGAAAATCTCTATCCAGTATCGATCATCTAGTTCTGATTTACTTTTTGTTCCTATAGTCAATACTACTATTTGAACAGTGGCATTTTCTGTTGCTGCACCGACTCTCTGGAATAGGCTCCCTCTTAGTGTTAGATCAGTTGAAAATATTATACAATTTCGCCGTCATTTAGAAAGCTTACCTTTATGACCTTGCGTATCCACCTTAGCTCCATGGCATATCGATCCATCTGTTGACGACTTGAATATGGTTTATTGATTCTGATATTGCCTAACCCTTTTTGCTTGTACTTCTTCGATTGGTATAAATTTGAATACTAACTCTGCTTTCTTCGTATTTTGTAGCAGTTGAAGTCCGGGTTCCCATCAGTATCAATTTTGTTCGCAAGTTTTTGACCAACATTTAGAAAAAAGATTAAATTGTTTTGCTATTTCGTTTTTATCTTTAATCTGGATTCCGTCGATACTGAAGTGAAATGGAAATTTGTTTTGCACTTTGGATTTGTTCATTACATCAGTAACAGTTTCCCATGTTTTTAATGTGTTTTTATATTTATTAAATTTTGACTTGTAATAATCTGCTTTGGCTTTTCGTTTCAACTGTCTTATTTATTTCACCTTGATTTTAAATTCATCATATTTTGAGGCATGTGCCATTTTGTCAGGTTCTGTCATGTTGACTGCTCTATAAAGTTCGTATCTCTCTTTAGTTTCTGGAAGTAGAACATAATCCATCAATTTAGATTCCTTGTGTTTATATTTATTGAATTTAGCAACCTTTGATGGAAAGCGCCTATTTATTATTTTATGTTGCTTAGTAGAGAATTGTTCATAATAAATTATAAGAAGGTCTGCTGTTACACTTTGATAAAAAACGTCGAGCCAGTTTATGTTTTCAAGTTCTCCAAGAAAGCTATGCATTCTGTGTCATGTAAATTATATTGTGCAAATTGTTTCTATTTTGTTAAAAGTGTTATTTATTTTAATGTTAAAGGCATCAAATATTGCCATATGATCAGATATTTGTGTAGCTAGTATACCACTCTGTGATATTGTGAGAGGGTTTGGTGATTTACAGTACATATGGTCGATCTATTAGAGTGGCATTAAGTTTTGAAATTCTCGTTGGTAATGATAGGTAAAGATCAAGTTCAGCTAATGAATCGTAGAATTCTTGAAATTATTATTGGAATTAAGTTTCAATAGGTAAATATTAAAATATCCCGTTAATACATGTTTTGAAGATCTGCATAAATATTTTATATATGGGAGAAAATTCTTGCAAAAATGACTCGATTGAGGCATTATTAGTATGCTTCGGGGGTCTATAAACGTTACACATTGTGATATTTTTACCTGAATCGTCAATAATGTTTACTGACAAACCTTCCCAGCTCGATCTACTTCATTCTTGTAATTTTAGGTTGTTTTATCTTTGGTTTCATGATTGAGTTACACCATACAAGGCCGTCGGAAGCGGTCAGGCCAGTCAGGCTTTGGCCTGACCAATATTTGCCCCAGGGCCCAGCAGGCCTTTGATCATCATCACTGAACCGGACAATGGCGAGCTGACTGACACGGCCAGCCCGCCATGCCGGTCACTGATCAAAGGGCCGTGATCCGGGGCTAGAGCCATGGTACGAGAGGGTATTACGAAGGTACGAAACGTCCCGTCATTGGGGACAATACATCCGGGGATGTAACGTCCTGGGTACGAACTGACCTGATACCGCGTAAAATCTGCTGAGGCGCGGATTCATTGGACCTGGTACCGTCGAAACAAGTTTCAGACAGATAAATGAAAATGGTAAGTATAGTGAGTATTATATAATAGGCAATGAATCACCTGCGGTGCGGTTGCCACTTACAAATTTGCACTCAGTACACTGTGCCCGTGGGCTACTCAATTTCTCGAGTCAAAGGCATGTCAGTTTGCCTTGCGTGGAATCAGATATACTCACGTCCGGAATATTCGGGGCTGTTCAAAATTCGTGATGCTGAAATATCGTGTTCTAAAGCTCTTGGCCTATTTTTAATACACTGCATGGTCTCGCACTGATTCACGTGACACGCGAACAATTTACACAGCGTAGATAGGACCCACGATTTTTGACTCAGGCGTCTTCGACGGGATTTGGATTTCGCCGGTATATTTTCGTAAGTATTTCACTCAAAACAACTTTTGTGCTTGTGGTTGTTTCTCGCATAAATGCTCAGTTTATCCAAGTGATTAAAAAACTATGAACAAAACCTTATTTTGCCATATCTTGTTTGTGTAATATTTAGTGGTGTATTTTCACTGAAAATGTCATTAAAATGTCTTATTTATGAATGAAATTATTAAAAATTCATAGGCGAAATATAATTTGTTTGAATAATAAATAATTAATCAAAATATTAATTAAGTACTTAATTAGCATACCAAAGGAATAAAGACTTCATCACTGGAAATGGTTTTCAATGGGAATTATGCACTCAAAATTGCATGTAAATAATGTTATAGGCTATGTTTTACTGTAAAACAAAGCCAAAGGGACGGTAATAATACACATTTTCCGACATTTCAATTGGCATAACTTGCTTAATATTAACCTTAGAACAAATATCTGAGCACCATGTTAAAGGTACTTCCAAGCTCTTTCCAGTGGTATCAGATTACAATGCATTAAAAAAAATATTGTCACCTGGCATAAAAACCACGGATGGGATAGGGAGGGGACTCTCACTCACAGAGTGAATTATGGGTAAGTATGTGCTATCCGAAGTAGACCCGGATATAAATCAAAATTAATTAATTGATGAAATGTGAACCATAGTGTTTTATTAACCAAAGTATGCAAAAGGGTCACACAGGATGGATACTAGAATACTGATCTGTTGGTGTATATCATGGCGTGTTTATTGTAGTTCTACTAGTGGGGTGATGGTGCTGTATTTTGTTTCAGGATTTGACAGAACTTTAGAATTTAGAACAGAACTCTGGCACTTTATAAAGATCATGGGTATATATATATAGATGTATGTATATATATATATATATATATATATATTATATAATAATAATAAATAACTTCTTACGCGCCAATGTCCTCAGACAATCCGAGCTCAGTGGCGCACCAAAACCAAAGGATTAAGCATTCTCGTACTCGTGTGATAGGCGAAAGTCGTCAACAAATGGATGGATGTGCTAGGAAGCTAGGGAGGATAGGCGATATTGAAAAGATAGGTTTTGAGGTGACGACGAAATGTAACAATATTGTATATATATGTATATATATATATATATGTCTAAATATACCGGTATATATATATACACACATGTATATATATATATCCATGATCTATACATGTATATTTATGGTCAGCACATGTCCAATGCGTTTTAAAGGCAGCTCCCAAATCAATTAGTTAATTTACATAAACAATTATTTGTGATTTCCTGGTCATTGTGTCACTTGGTGTGCACGATTGTAACCAGAAACATAGTAATTATTTGCCGTATTAATATTTTCTAACATGATCTCAACATATTGAAAGAGAATGCAACATCCTGCTGGCGTACGCTAGATATTTGATGAGCCACTTAGTGACTATGCAGCTGGGTTTAGTTAAAATTATGATTGTGTGAGCAATATTACCCTCCGAATAAGAACATGGATAAAACCATATTTTTATTAATTGTGCGTTGTGTTTCACAGGGGACGAGTCACTTGCGGAACCCCTGAGGATGCTGACATCCACAAAATTACAGCTTTACTCAGAATATTATGCACACCACCCCTACCTTCAAAAGACAACCATGGGCATGTTCCTTTGGTTATGATACACTGTTTTCATACGTTCTATCACCTGATGTTGTAGGACACTTCAATAACACAGGTGACAAGAAAGGCATTATTTTATAAAAGGCAAAACTGGTTTTCAAAGATAAACAGCATCGATCATCGATGGCCACGTTTGCCCTTGTATATGTAATTGGGACACGTGTTACACGTGTATATCCTGATGTTGATATGGTGATGCGACTGCTTTATCATGGATTAATTGATCCTAGGCAAGCAGCACCATCAAGGACAGTGGATATACTCTGGTCCAGAGATGGAAACTTGGACAACCGCCCTGGTTCCGAATCAAATCACTTTGTTGGCTTGTATAGGCAAAGTGAGCCCCATGATAAGCCAAATGAAAACACTTTGCTTAAAAAGACTGTGCAGACAAAGAAGAAAGCTCCCAAAAGGTAAATGATGCAGCAACAAAAAATGAAGGTTTTCAAGAAACCAAAACCAAACTCCAAAACCACATTTATAAGAGACAAAGACAGCAGATCTAAAGATCCTTCCCGAGCTCTATGTTTAGTTCATCCACAGTAAGTTCCTGTGTCCGTGGTGCACCACACCAGCCTATGCCAGTCAGTGTATCTGATACACAACACCAGCTTACAGAAGGTTGTGTCACTGATGCGTCCCAACACCCTCCGCTAGTTAGCGTCCCTGAGACACCCCACAAGCTATTTTCTTCAAGTTCCCCAAGCGGGAATTGGGGAAGAAGAAGCCTGTCCACCAAGCATACCAATCATCATGGTTCAGAACATGGCCATGGTTACATTACATAGAAGAAGATGACAGAGTGTTGTGTCATACGTGCACAAGGGCATTTCAATCGAAGCAATTGTCGTCAACCAAAATGGATTCATGTTTCATAAGAAAAGGTTACAATAACTGGAAAGATGCAACCACTAAAACAGCTGGATTCAGCAAACACGAAAACATTTTCTGTCATAGTGAAGCAGCTGAGCGTCTAATTACACTGCCTATCACCAACCGAGATGTTGGTGAACAACTGTCTGAAAGTCATGAAGAGGCAAGGTGGAAAATCGCTAGAATTTGCTGAAAATCTTGTCAAATAAACGCTTTCTTTCCAGACAGGGTTTAGCTCTGAGAGGAGAAGGTGACGAAACAAATTCAAATTTCACACAGCTCTTGTATCTGAGAAAATATAGAAGATGCTGAGAGATGTATCGAAAGACAAATAAATATACCTCACAGAGAAATTGCAACCTGTGTCCATCAAAGTAATTTGTTTAACATAATGTCAGATGAGACAACAGATGTGTCCAATAGGGAGCAACTTGTTGTATGCATTCGGTGGGTCGATGATGATTTGCTACCCAATGAAGACTTCATTGGTTTCCAGCAGGTTGACTGCATCAATACTGTAACAATTGGGTACGTGTTAAAGGATACACTATTGCATATGAATGGCTCTGTTAACAAATACAGAGGACAGTGTTATGATGGTGTAGCACAATGTCATGATTAACAAATGGTGTAGTACAAATCCTAAAGAGTGAAGACCCCCGCGCTCTGCACACACACTGCTATGGCCATGCGTTGAACCTAACTTGTGCAGACAGCATAAAGCAATGCAAGGTTATGAAAGATGCCCTCGGTACAACATATGAAATTACTAAACTGATACAAAAAATATCCAAAGAGATATACCAAATTGGAGAAAATACAAAAATTATTGGCAACAGATGATGAGAAGTTCTCAGGCATCAGACTGCTATGTCCAACCAGGTGGACTGTCCGAGGAGAGGCACTTGATTGCATTATCACCAATTATGAGACCTTGCAAGAACTCTGGACTTGGACTCTTGATAATAGTAGTGACACAGAGATGAAGGCAGGTATTCGGGATGTACAGATCCATATGACACCGTTTGACTTCTTTTTGGACTAGTGCTTGGCCAATGCTTGCTGCAGAATGCTGATAGTCTCAGTGCTACCCTCCAGACCATGTCATTGTCAGCAGTTGATGCTCAAAACATATACTTTCAAAGTTTGAAGAAGTTTATGTTGCCATTTACATTAAAGGACATGAACATCATGCCCGTAGCCAGGGGGCGTTCACGGGGTTCAAATGAAATCGCTCACTAGATCAGTAGATGTCTGCAGGTCAAGTGGTCATAATAAAACTAATTTCAACCAACCGTGGCTAGTGTTACATGCAATGTTTAGCAAGTAGAAGCAATTATTCGAATACACAATACCGCTCAGCTGCTCGTACTAATGTCATGGGCGAACGGGTCATTATATATTAGGACTCCCAGAAGTCGTTTATCTGTCTTCAAATTGGGGCGGGTATTTGCGCTGTTCTCACGGGTGATGCAGTCGCGACTGGCTTGCGAGGATGTGTGGCCTTACTAATTCCATTTTGCTTCCGACGGGCCTGCCACACCGATTGTTACAGACTGCGCACACATTTCGAAATAAGTCCCCGTAAACGTAATACTATATCATATGGGAGACAATGCCTACACACATAATGGAACATTTCTCAATGCACAGTCATCGCAAATTTTCTTCACAGTTTGTGTCCGAAGATGAACCGGGCAGCTTTTCTTTTACTTGTCTTTGCCTTTGGCGCAGTCCCAGCGAAGCGTGTGAAGCAAATTAAACTGCCAGGATGGGAGCGGTATGTGACGATATCACAATTAAAGTGATAAACTGACACGCCACCTGGCGAATAAGGTGTATATCAGCGTGCCAGTGGCTACACTAAAGCCAACGTGGTTTAGTGTGTGTTGTCGCCATGATGTGTGTTGTCGCCAGATGTAAACGAAACAAAGTCGGCAATAAATTACAGTTGTATACATCGGCTTATTTATATACATATATATAAACAGTTATCGGTATATGGTGTCAGTACTGGGATAGTATAAGCCACAGAAGAAAACGAAGAAGACGCGTACAAGATGAGTGCAAGATTGACGGCAAAAGTGCCGAATCAGCTCTCCTTGGAAAACAGAGGAGAATCATGGCGGATCTTCAAGAGGGAATGGAGATACTACGAGACAGCGACGAAAATAGCGAAAGAAGACGACGAGGTCAGAGTTGCTGCGTTTCTGAACGTATTAGGTACGGAAGGAGTAGATCTATATGAAACATTCCAGTGGCAAGAGGACGAAGACAGGAATAAGATCGATGTCGTCATACAGAAATTTGATGACAACTGCATTGCCAAGACCAATGAAACCTATGAATCATACAGATTCTTCAACAGATCGCAAAATGCAGGTGAGACGGTGGAAGCCTATATAACAGCGCTATACAAGCTGTCAGCCACTTGTAATTTCGTGACTTTGAGAGAGACTGATTCGAGACAGGTTGGTCATAGGTATAAAGGACGATAAAGCAAGAGAAAAGTTACTTGCAAAGGAAGACCTAAATCTGGAAACTTGCGTTGCCATGTTGAAAACATTACAAGTGACACACACACGTGCACAAGAAATAAGTACAGAAATGACCACTCACTTAGTTCGACACAAGGCGGCGCCAGTCAAGCCACCAGCTGCAAGCCCATACAATGCAAGTTATGGCAATCCTGCAAGAAAGTACAACAGATCTAGACGTTCGAGTACTAGCAAGTACACACCCACCAGTAACAGGTATGCACAACTTTCTGGTGAGGGACGATCAGGATGTAGTAGGTGTGGTGGTATACATGCAAAAGGGAAGGACAAGTGTCCTGCACGTCGCGCCACCTGCCATGTGTGCGGAAAACTAAATCACTTCGCTAAGATGTGCAGAAGCGCAGCTACTCATCAGTTGGTCGAACAAGCGATCATACACACAGTGGGCAGTGAACGTAAGACGAAAGCACACGTAACACTGACAATAAATGGCCAAACAAATGTGTCGTTTCACATGGACACAGGGTCATCAGTGGACATCCTGCCATATCAGGACTACGTATGTGCAACAGCAGATCACTCATGCAGCAAGTTGGAGAACACGAACATTAGACTCGTCATGCACAACAAGTCGGTAGTGAAACCTATAGGACTGGCGCGTTTGCAAGTTCACCGCAAGGGAACAAAAAGACAGATGCGTTTCGTTGTTGTGCGTGCCAATGTTGTTCCACTTCTGAGTTTGCAGTCATGTCTGGACCTTGACTTAATTAAGATAAACGACTGTGATGCAATAAATGCAGTGACCATGAGAACATACAGTCGGAACCGTGACAGAGGTGGTGACAGCCAACAGACAACTGGAGACAACACAAACACTACCAACGACTGGTAAAACATGTCCATCGAAAGCAGACACGGTGCACATTTCTGTGATGAGTAAGCGATCACAAGTGTTACAGGACACTACTCAGAGAATACCCAGATGTATTCGAGGGACTTGGTTGCCTCGATGGCAACTATAGAATACAGATTGATCCAAGTGTCAAACCTGTTATCCATCCGCCCCGCAGAGTTCCTTGTGCGGTACGAGAAGTCGTGAAAAATGAACTCGCACGAATGGTAGACGAATCCAAGGTTGAGGCCATCATGAAGATGCCTACTCCAACGGATGTCACAGCACTGAAGCGAATTCTTGGCATGGTTGGCTATCTTGCGAAATTCTTGCCACATCTGTCACAAGTCTGTGAACCACTGAGACAACTAGATCGGAAAGATGTGGAGTGGTGTTGGCTTGAGATGCTTTGAACAAGATCAGAGAACTGATCACAGCAGCACCAGTGCTCGCATACTATGATGTAAAGCAAGCAATCACAATCCAATGTGATGCATCCCAGAGTGGTTTGGGTGCAGTGCTCCTGCAAGAGGGGAAACCAGTGTGCTACGCCTCTCGAGCACTCACAAACACAGAACAGAACTATGCCCAAATCGAAAAAGAGCTCTTAGCGATTGTCTTTGCATGTGAACGATTTGACCAGTATGTGTACGGAAGACCCATCACCGTGCAATCGGATCACAAGCCACTTCAGACGATCACAAAGAAATCAATGATCGATGCACCGAAGAGACTGCAGAGAATGCTGCTCCGTCTGCAGAAGTACAGCATAGATGTCGTGTATACGAAAGGAAACGAAATGCATATCGCAGATGCACTATCTCGGGCATACCTTCCATACAGCCACGCACATGACCCAGGGGATCATGTGTTCGACATTGAACTGCAACAAGTGGACATGACAGAAGATGTTCATCTGTCGACCAACGGAATACACGAAATCATGTGCAAGTCACGAAAAGACGACGAAGTGAAAACTGCAGTTCGCTACACACTTCAGGGATGGCCGGATCGACGTGAAGCAGTCGATCCACTCGCACGACCGTATTTCAATTGCCTTGACGAGCTCAGCACACAGGATGGCGCACTATTCAAGGGACAGAGAATTGTCATACCCCGTGACATGCGAGCCATGCTCATAAAGAAACTCCACTCCTCGCACTTAGGAGTCGAAGGATGTCTTAGAAGAGCACGTGAAGTGATGTATTGGCCAGGCATGAACCAAGAAGTAAAATATGTCATCAGTGCCTGCAGTACGTGCAACGCGTACAAACCAGAACAATGTAGAGAGCCGTTGTTGTCACATGAGATACCGTCACGTCCATGGTCACGAGTTGGAGTTGACCTGTTCCACCTTCATGGACAGGACTACCTCATAACGGTGGACTACTTCTCGAACTTCTTCGAAGTTGACAAGCTGTCAATGACCAGTGCAACACAGGTTATCACCAAACTGCGTATTCACTTTGCGAGATACGGTGCACCAGACAAAGTGATTACTGACAATGGGCCACAGTTTGCGTGTGAGGAGTTCAAGTTGTTCTCAGAGCGTTGGAAATTTGAACATATCACATCGTCACCTCGTTACCCCCAGGCAAACGGAAAGGTGGAAAACGCAGTCAAGACGGCAAAGCAAATCATGCGGAAAGCAATTGATGACAAGGCGGATGTGTATTTGGCGTTTCTGGACTATCGAAACACCTACAGAAGCTATGCACACATCGCCAGCTCAACGGATGTTCACACGTCGAACGAGAACACTGCTACCAACGCTGCCAGTACTGCTGCAGACTGATCCTGCAGCACAACGTGATGCTCCTGAGCAACTCAAACGCAGAAAGGAGAAACAAGCCAGGTTATACAATCGTACGAGCAAGAACCTCAGCATACTACACCCAGGAGATGTTGTGCGGTTCAAGAAGCCAAATGCCTCAAATGACTCACGAACATGGACACTAGCACGCATTCAGAAACCATCGGGCGTCAGATCTTACATCATTGAGAGTGAAGGCTCGACATACCGAAGGAATAGACGACAGCTACGTGCCACACCAGAGCAGTATAAGGATGATACTCGGTACTCTCAACAAGATGAACCTGACAATACGATGAAAAGACCAATGTGTTCAGACAACACGTGCGTAGACAACCAGAACGCACAACAGAGAGGTCAAGACAACGTCACGTCTCCTCCAAGCAGTGAACCTTCAGTCGAAACGTCTCCACAACGTAATGTACCATCCACGGTAGTACATTCACCACGCAATATGCCGCCGAGGGTTATAAGTTCACCATGCAGTGTGCCGGCGACTGTTGCACGACCAAGGCGTCAATTGAAACTTCCAGCAAAGTTCAAAGACTTTGAAATGAAGTGAAAAGTTAAACATCTGACTGTAAAAAGAGGGGGATGTGACGATATCACAATTAAAGTGATAAACTGACAAGCCACCTGGCGAATAAGGTGTATATCAGCGTGCCAGTGGCTACACTAAAGCCAACGTGGTTTAGTGTGTGTTGTCGCCATGATGTGTGTTGTCGCCAGATGTAAACGAAACAAAGTCGGCAATAAATTACAGTTATATACATCGGCTTATTTATATACATATATATAAACAGTTATCGTTATACGGTACCCAACAGTATGACTAAAAGGCGCATGACCACGAACGACCACGCACGACCAAAATGTATGTAGTGTTGGTAGCTAAGCGGGCTATTGGTGGCACGTAGGAGGTATGTGTGTGCAGCTCGCCACATTTCAGATGTGTTCTTCACATTGGAGTAACAAAATTCGCAACTTTTATCATTATATATATGTGGTAACTCGCCGGTTCCATTCGCCAGGTGGCGCTTCCGTGCCAAGACTAAATACTCATCCCGAAGATCGTATAAAATGCCTAAATTGTTTTACTCCAATGTGAAATACAGACTCAACAGTTTTTAAAATGCACACACAAACCATATATATACCATTAACAGCCAAACTATCTACCAACATATTATATTACATGGTCGTGCGTGGTCGTTCGTTAACATCGTGGTCGTGCGAGGTCGTGCGCATTTTAGTCAAACCCGATGGGAGCGTGCGCCCCCAACGCTCATGTCTCACAGTTAAGATTATCATGTTTGAAACAAAACATAACATTTCTACAGATAGGCCTATACACAATCTGCTAACAGAACGTTTCCAAGCGCTGGAAACAATTACAGGAAACAACTAATCAAACCAGACATTGTAACGGCGCCAGAAAAGAATTTCCATTCGCTAGATGGCGTATGCTAACTGCAAAATTCACTACGAGCACGAGAAGCGAGCGTTACCGGCTAAAGCGTTGGAGCCGCAACAGAGAAAGAAAGAATGGTATTTAGACCCATTGTTTAAATTTAATTATATTTACATGCATAGTTGCACCATTTAGGATTGCAGCGCCAGACAGGGTTACTTGTTTACGAATATAAGCATTAATTCTACGTTCGTTTTCCAACAAATTACAAAAGTGTTGAGCGATAATTGGGTGTTTTACACTACACCCTACACAAAACTACAGATAATTGAGTAATGTCTCGAGCAATGATTGAATGATTGTCGCTCTAGCATGACATTGTACCACAATGTTCTGACCACTGCTATTGGTCACAGTGTACTGTCCGTTGGTTACAATCTACTGACCACGGCACTGGTCACAATGTACTGGCACTGTCCTAAAATTTGGGGTAGTCATAATGATAAACATGACAAAACGGGTTCAGCCCACCCATTGGCCAAAACGTGTTCGGCCCATGCGCCGAACCATCCGTTTTAGGAATCGGTGAAGCGTAACTTGGTGCTAATCAATCGTTTGTGCAATCGAGTCTGTGTGGGCCGAGCCACCTGTCTTGTTTCTACACTGTATTGTGAAATCTGACTTGCGACATGTATATTGTGTGGTCTAATCATTAGTCTGTCTAGCATATTCTTACCGTGGACTAACTATTTCAAATTGCGTCTAACGTATATTCTAACTAGGAAATGGTTGTCATGATGACAACCAGGGATTATTAATTCTTGAGGAAGTATTCTGACTTAACTAATTTGACTTGTGTATTCTCCTGGGGAAATTGTCTGCTAATACAATCACCGTTTGCATATATTCTAACTACAAAATGTCATATAATAACAACCGGAGATTATTAATTCCTGTAACCGGGGATTATTAATTCCTGTATTGTAACACCCGGATAGTTATTCTTAAAAGCAGACACATTCATAAAAAATGCAAAAATATTTTATTAACAAATTACACAGAAACACCATACAAATGTAGTAACACATAAAAAAACTTGAAAACCATTAATCCATCCTATCCATCCAGTTACCCGCCCATCAAGCATCGATCCCGAGGCATTCATGCAGGGCCGCCAAGCATCGATCCCAATGTGAAATGTAGAGTATCACCTCCATCAATGCGTATTTGAAAGTCTTGTCACACATTTCATCTGTTCATATGACATATAATCAATTAACTACAGTTAGAGTTTGAGCACATGCAATCCAGGTATGAGTGCGAGTTCGAACAAACAAATACATGGTAGGTAATTTATTTTGAAACATCCTAAACAATCTTCAAACGCAACAGACCAAATCAAATGTAGTGGGCCGAGTCGACCACTGCTTTGATAATTATTTGTGGGCCGAAACATCTGACACAGCACAACGACTTTTGGTGAAGTGGGCCAAACCATCCGTCAGCGTGGGCCGGAACATCCGACCCGACATGGCGGATGTTTGTGACATTGGCCGAACTATCCGGGACTCGTCATAAATGTACAGTATTGATACAATTCAAAATAATTGTAATGAAGCTCCCATACATATAATGCTGCAGCTGCACCAAATGCATTGGCATTGGCCACAACACAAACTGTCAAAGTACTGACCACTAGTTGCATATTAAGTTTTGTAGTTAACCATCCTGCCTGCCGTGAGATTGATGACATAGATGACACAGGACATAGTCCAACATTATTATAATTATTGAAATTGTTGTCATATTTCTTTTGTAGCTGCCGTTATCACTTCTCAGAACAGCTGTTAACCATCCTATGGTAAGTGATGGAATATAATAGGGTATACTAAACTATTCCATGGCAGATGTTATATTTAATTAACATTGATGTAGTCAGGTGTGCATGTATTGTTGTGTCCTGTAATAATCTTGTGTATTCTGGCCATTTATATTTTGATTTACAAGATAATTCTGTAGTAATTGAACATTTCCACATTGCTTTATTATCAAAATGATAAAAAGCAGTTTTCCTTTTGTGTGTAGTCAGTCAACATACAATTGTAAGTATTGAATGTCTGCAGGTAAATGTGAAGACAAGTAGGGTCATTCCATGTCAGTCCATGTCAAGTTCATGATGTAGGCCTCAATGAGATTGTTATGAAACTTTTTACCACATGTCTCGTGTGTGTATATATATATATATATATACCAAGATGAATGAATCCAACAATTTGGCGCTTTCTCTTGTACTGAAGATGGCAAGTATCATTATCTGCATGGTTTTGAGATTTTTTATATGAAAAAGGTGAACTAAAGGTTGTAATGAGCTGAATTTGTCAGTTGATTAATTTATCAGACGTCCGACTGCTTACCTTCTGCATTTTCCATTTTGTGAGTTCTAGGTTACTGAATGACATTGGTGGTTCCTACTAGATGGCACCACATATTCACCACATTAGTAGTACATTTGTCTGCCGGGTGGCAGCACTTATATATAATATACCATGACTGGGTCCGATTTGCAACTACTATAATTGATTCAGGTTTTGGAATTGATCTGTTATTTCATTTTGTTAATTGATTTATTTTGTGTAATATACATCATTATACCAATCAATAAATTATGGTCAATTAGCATATTTTCTTGAATCATATACAATATGCAGGGGTGTATTCCAGTAAGTTGGTGATGTTGTCAGTTGGTGCTGTTATTGTTGCCAGTTGGTGGAGCTGAAGAATGGAGAGACCTACAATGGACATCTAGTGAGTTGTGACAATTGGATGAACATCAACCTCAGAGAAGTCATCTGCACGTCCAGAGTATGTAACTTCACACAAAACATACTTTTTCTCTACTGATATGATACATTGTTGACAGTGATAAAGAAAGTAAGACGCCTTTACAAATTAATTGTAACAGGTTTCTGTTATATTAATAATACCACTAGTCATTGTCTCTGATCAAAATCTGTTATTGTTACTCTACCAGTCGATTATATTCATGTTTGTAATGTCGGTCCATTTCAGGTGTTGTATAATCGGCCTAGTGCCGAGTCTGAAAACGACTTTTGAATAGCTGAGGTCTTTGCTTGTGTTATATATATGTAAATAAAATACCAGTCCAATTTGTGCAGTCGCACTACTTCACAGTATTTTATAACTGTTTGTGGGCGTGGTTAACACACTCTGGGCAGTGACAATTGGTGGCCACATTCCCATGTGATGTTGTGTGTGTGGTGTGTAGGATGGAGATCGCTTCTGGAAGATGCCCGAGTGCTACATCCGAGGCAGCACCATCAAGTACCTCCGCATCCCAGACGAGGTCATTGATATGGTCAAAGAAGAGGTCATTATTAAAGGTCGAGGTCGGGGTGAAGGTCGTGGTGGTCTGAGGGGTCGCGGTGGCCCTGGAAGAGGTGAGTGCACCAAAGGGGTGGCATCAACTAATTGTTGTTTGACCTGGGTGGAAGAGTAAGGGTGAAGGAAGATTGTTGTATGACTTGGGTAGAAGGGTAAGGGTGAAGGAAGATTGTTGTATGACTTGGGTAGAAGGGTAAGGGTTGAAGGAAGATTGTTGTATGACTTGGGTAGAAGGGTAAGGGTTGAAGGAAGATTGTTGTATGACTTGGGTAGAAGGGTAAGGGTGAAGGAAGATTGTTGTATGACTTGGGTAGAAGGGTAAGGGTTGAAGGAAGATTATTGTATGACTTGGGTAGAAGGGTAAGGGTGAAGGAAGATTGTTGTATGACTTGGGTAGAAGGGTAAGGGTGGAGGAAGATTGTTGTATGACTTGGGTAGAAGGGTAAGGGTGAAGTTGTACAGAGCAATAACTGATCAACAAACTAATATTGTGTACCAGTGCTTCCACGCTGCAGCAATTTTAAGCAAAATATTAATTGCCTTAGCTGGTTATGACTCAAACATAAAGCAGAATCTTGTTTTAGAAGTGATGAATATATCAGGTCTGCGCCAGATTATATTATTTGATCTTGATTTTTTTATGATGGTCATATACAAATACCAAATCAAGCAGTTGAAATAGAGGAGTTTTATTAAAGAAGAAGTAAGTTTAATGAATGTTGTATGTTTGTAGGTGCGTTTGGTAACCGTGGAGGGCGTGGTGGAAGGGGGGGTCGTGGGGGGCCCCGTGGAGGGGGCGGAAGAGGTAGAGACAGATGAAGACACCCCTGTCTGGGCTGATTCGTGTAGAAAGTGAACATACTGGTTATCTGTAAGCTGTTACAAGCTAACTCATCTGACCACACCACTGAGGAGAAGACATGTTTACTGCCAGAAGAGAAATGTTTACAAGGATTGTTGGGCTCACAGAAAGCAGCTGTACACATGCGCAAGAACACAGCCACAGTATGAGAACAGTTATTACATGTAACGTTGCTGTTGCGTTAGATTGGTGTACATAGAGAAGATGGGGATGCATTAGAATGTGTGACATTCCACTAAAGAGAGAGAATGAACAAGCACCTCGTGACAGTCTAGTGCGTGCTAACTGCAGTCACTGTTGTCTCAACCGGTGACATTGGCAAGATACGTGTGCCACACAGCAATCATTAACTGACCGATTGTTTAAGATTAATAATTGTTATTTTCTTATAGGTGCCAGCACGGACCCCAAACTGATGTTCAATTCAGATTTGTAAAAGCTCAGCAGGTTCAACTCAAAATTCCATGAGTATTGCATATACAGCTATTTAAAATAGTACAGTTAAATGTTTTGATCGCAACTTTTTACTAATGTTAAGCATATAATTTACGATTCAAACTTTTAAGAATTCATAAGAAACAAGAGAGAGTTCGCTTAGCGAGATGAAATGGTATGGTTGTTGAACATCACCATACCAGTCCACCATATGGTTCTTTCTGGAGACTGTGTCTCTGCCAACATTTCATGTTATGTCAATTGAGATCTTGTATGAATAGAATATACCTGTACTATAGGTTGTAGGTAAGTAATGTCTCATTAATAAAAGGGTTTATATAACTTCTGGTTGGTTATCCATTCGTCCGTCTTTGAAATTTACCCATTTGAGCGGAACAGGCTATAAACATATTATGTCAACATGGAGATATTACACTAAGTAATACAAGCGTAAAGAACGGTTACTGAGAGTCCATTTTAGGTAATGTTATAGACAACAAGATGAGCATCTCGAATCTAAATGAATGAATGAACGTTTATTCAGAACATTGGCAACAATATATATATATATACAAGACAATCAAACAAGTTTAATACAAGTGAGAATATATAATGTTTGAAGGGGGTAAATACAAAGTCATTGATTTTTGTGTAAATTTACCCCTAACATATATATATATACATATATGTATACACATGCATACATATACACACACATGTACATACATACGTACATGTATATTGAGACATCAATATTATATTAATTGGACTTGCTGTTCATATAACCATCTAGCTACAATAATTGATATCATGTAATGGAATATGTGCATATTCAAAATTTAAAGTGTGTGATAATTACACATCTTAAATGCAGTAATAGTATTAGTAGTTTTTAAATGATCACAGAGATTTCCATAATTGCACTCCTTTTAGAGACATTGTCGTTCTAACTCATGATTAGCTCGCATTGAGTATGCTATTTCCTGTCTAGTAAACAAACACTGAATATTTGATGGCAAACAGCTATAGTAAGCTTTGTACATAAATAATAATGTTTTCAGTTCTACGATATCTGGAAATTTTATCACATGTAATTGTTGGAAAAGTGAGTTTGTATGATCCAACCGTCTTGCACAAAATATAATGCGGTTTACTCATTTTTGTAATAAGAAAATACAGTTAGTATTTGTTGGATAAGTGTTTCCCCGTATCTCTGCATAGTAATTTAAATACAATAAAAAAGAACTATATAGAATACGTCTACTATTTCTATCAAGTAGATGACTGCATCTATGCATTATAGCTGTACGTTTTGAAAGCTTTGATTGTATGTATTTTATATGAGCTTTTCAATTTAGTAGATCATCAATAAACACACCCATAAACTTGGTGACCCTTACTCTTTCGATATTAACATTTCATATTTTTATATGAATTTCTTTGTTGAGCATACAATTTCCAAATAACATAATTGGTTTTAGATATGTTCAGAGTTAAGTTATTTAATACAGACCATGTATACATTTGGTCCAGAATGTTACATACTGCTTCGTTTAGTTTATTGATGTTACTATTTGCATAACAAATATTAGTATTGTCTGCAAAGAGGATGTATTTTACTAGATTAGAAATGTTACACATATCATTAACATATAGGATGAATAGTTTGGGGCCCAAGATCGAACCCTGTGGGACACCACATGAAATATTGCACACAGCAGAATTATATTTGTCAATGGACATAAATTGTTTTCTAGATGACTATTTAACCACTTAAATGCCACACCACGGATACCCAGAAATTCAATTTGTTTACATAACGGTGACTGACTTAAACGCCTTTTTTAAATCAATAAAAACACCAATAGCATATGTTTTACATCCAATGATTGGATTATTCTATCAACAAGATCTATTAGTGAGTGACATGTTGACATATTTTGTTGAAATCCATATTGGCTTGGGTGTATTAGTTTGTGTTTGGTAATAAAGCTATCAAAACGAGAACTACAAATTGTGTCTAATATTTTTGAGAATTGAGGTAATAGTGAAATAGGCCTATAATTAGTGCAGATATACTTATACCCAGATTTAAAGAGTGGGAAAACCTTTTCATTTTCTCCGGAATACTCCAGTAGTGAAAGATAGATTACAAATATAAGTGATAGGTTTTGCAATGGAGTTTAAAACTTTTTTGAACAAATGCTTACTGTATGTTTTTGTTCACAGTTCGGATTACTTCCTAACGAGATTATTTCTGTTTTCTAGGTAGTCATAAATAGAAACATTTGGTGGTACCGTTATATCCTTTGACAACTCCGGACTGATATTAGTAAAATAATTGTTAAACATGTTCACAACAACTTCCTTATTACTTTGGTTATGCCATTAAAAGTGATCTGGGTAGTGATTTCCTAAGCGAGGTGTTCCCATTATAGTTTTAAATACTTTCTGTGCAAATAAACTGCTATAATACTGTTTCTTAGTAGATCTGAGAATACCTGTAAATTTATTTTCATATGATTTATATCTGGTTTCTGGGGCATTCCTTATCAAATCAATCAAAAATTTACATGTCCATTTTGATTTTGACAAAACTTGGTGTGTTGGTTTATGTTCATGAGTTTATGTTAAAAACCAAATTTTAGGTCAATCTGACCTTCCTTTCCAGAGATAAAGGTCATCAAAGTTTGACCCGACCTTGATACCTGACGACCTTCCAGGTGTCATAACTCCTCTCCTGGGGGACCTACAGATTTTTAAACTCTTAGAATTGTCTATCTGTGTAGTCAATGAACAACACATCACAATTTTTGAAACATTAAAAAAAATTGTTTGACATGACCTAGCAAAAAACATGTAACCTGATTTTTTTATATGTCGAAGAATACATATTCAGCAATAATCAGTGACAGTTTTATCATGCGCATTTGAATACTTTAGGAGTTATGCAATTTTAAGTGCATTTCTTACGTCACTTTAAGGCTGTAATATGGGAACTTAGTACAGTTGTAATGCTCTGTCAGTATGCAAATACAGACTGCCTTCCTAGAATTTGCTGTTTTGTTATCTTCATTATTCTCTACCGATTTAGATCATTATCTACATGTGTTGGTTGGGGATATATACACAAGTGCTGCTAAGATAAATGTAAACAAATTTAATATATAAATATGTATTGCAAAATTATGGAATATAAATCACTGTAATTAGAAGTTAGATTAAGATTTTAACAGTGCACACACAATGCCACATATTAGGCACATGCTACTCAAGGTATCACGTACATCAGCAGTTACTAAACTGGGAAACGCGTACCCCAGGTTTAGATGAAAGTAAGGATTTCGCCATCTTGTGTGCAACTCGTGCTCGCCCTTTGCTCCAAAGACTGAGACTTTAAGGAAGAGTTCTTGTTTTATAATTCCCTTGGAATTCACTAAGAAGGTGAGGGCATCTTCCGAGAGGTCTCCATATGTCTTGAGGCCGAGGGGTTATTCTGAGGCAATGTGCGCGCGTGTGCATAGACAGTGTGCCGGCCTATGTAAGGATAAATCTCGGATTGGTTCAGGATAAATATGTCGAGAAACTATAGGAAGAAGGCTACATATTGAAGCTGACTAAGTTAAAATACGAGATGTCATCGTGAAGCTGGGACTGTCGGAGGGCAACGTCACTACCGTACGGAAACTTCAACATGTCTGATTATCTCAACGCAGCGTTTGTTGATGAAGAAACAGGGAGCAACTTGTCCAGGTGCTCGTACCCGTCATCAATGCCAATGCATAACAAATATTAGTATTGTCTGCAAAGAGGATGTATTTTACCATAAAAACCACATATCTGAAATGTTATTTTGATGTATCCGCTAGCTACAGGTCAACAGATTATTTCAGTATACCAAGAGTTGTAGCGATACAGATGATTATCTTATGTGCAGAGACTATGTAGAGAGCAAAATACAGAACATTCTATGGGACCACCTCCATTTTCATACTTAAAGATCATGTGACTAATTTAGTTCTTACTACATGATAACACTTTCAGTGATTTTAGCGAAATATGAATGCTTCAACATAAAACAAAATCTGAGGTTATATGATCATGATGAGGTTACAAGGTCAAGTCAAAGGTTAAACTTATTTTAATATGTAATGTAAGCACGTAATAATAACATAGGAATTGCTGATGTACACTCATGAACATAAACCAACACACCAAGATTCATCAAAATCGAAGACGGACATATACATTTCATCTTGTTTTTGATTGATTTGGCATGGAATGCCCCTTCTGAGAAAATGTATCTGGATGATAGAAATGCTTTACACAAATGATTTTTCTTGATACATGCGCTTCTGTGTGCTTTAGTAAACCACGTTTTTAAAACTAATTATTAATACGTTAGGTCGTAAAGTTGACACAGGACAATGTTTGTTGTACATTTGAGTAAAATCATGAAGAAAGTTAATTGTCATATGCTATATTTGCATTTTCACTACCGATAACAGTATGTCAAGAATTTTGCGTGAAGTCACATTTCAATGCATCGATGTTTTCTTCGCTAAGATGACGAATACACTTGTTAGAATGTTCGTTCACATTACGTTTTACAGTACAATGGCACAGAGCAAATACAGGAAGATGATCACTGATGTCATTTACCAATGGCAATATACCACTATAAATCTTTTACTCAAGTTCAGAAGTAAAATTGTTGTCTATAAGGGTTGCAGAGGTAGTAATAGTAATTCTGCTAGGTCTATTAATTAAAGGGGCATTGTATTACGCCCTGGGGTAATAGTAATATGTAATAGTAACAATTACAAATATTGAAGTAATAGTAACAATAATAGATGCCATTTCATCCTTGACGTTGTCAATGAGAGCTTTGTACTTTTCTAAGTTGATCTAGTATCGGGTCACACAGGTGATCTTTCTGATCATCTTGGTCGTCTTCGTGTACCATTCTGGATGCATTGATGGTTACCGCGTGAACGTGGAGTTCTACTTCTTCTTCTGCTTCTTGGTCCTCCTCTGGTGGATCCGACACAGGTGCACGTGACAAAGCGTCTGGGATGCAATTATCTTTGCCCTTTGTCCAGCGTGTCATGAACGGGAAGCGTGACGCACATTGAGACGTTGAAAACGCGTGTTGTCGATATCGTCAAGGCGATGGAATGGTTTGTGATCGACGACCAACCTGAAATGTGACAGTCCGAGTAGTTGAATGCGACACTTCTTCATTGCCCAGGTGGCTGCCAGTTGTTCAAATTCCACCATGGCATAGCGACTTTCCGTGTCTGTAAGAAAGCGTGATTCGCACTGAATCAGTCGCTATTTGTCTGCGTGTTGCTGCAAAAGAGGATAGCCCAGACCTTTGCGTAGCGATGCATCTGTGTGTAACGCCGTTGGTTTTGATGGATCAAAGTGTGCCAGTGTGTGTGTGCTGATACCAACGCTTTCTTGGTGGCTTGAAAGGCTTTGCTGTGTGTTTCAGTCCATTGTAACTTGTTCTTGCTCGTCAGTAGCTCACTCAGTAGTCCATTGTAACTTGTTCTTGCTCGTCAGTAGCTCACTCAGTAGTCCATTGTAACTTGTTCTTGCTCGTCAGTAGCTCACTCAGTAGTCCATTGTAACTTGTTCTTGCTCGTCAGTAGCTCACTCAGTAGTCCATTGTAACTTGTTCTTGCTCGTCAGTAGCTCACTCAGTAGTCCATTGTAACTTGTTCTTGCTCGTCAGTAGCTCACTCAGTAGTCCATTGTAACTTGTTCTTGCTCGTCAGTAGCTCACTCAGTAGTCCATTGTAACTTGTTCTTGCTCGTCAGTAGCTCACTCAGTAGTCCATTGTAACTTGTTCTTGCTCGTCAGTAGCTCACTCAGTAGTCCATTGTAACTTGTTCTTGCTCGTCAGTAGCTCACTCAGTGGATCAGCAGTTGTACTGATCAGTGTCGTGAATTCACCAACCTGGTTGATAAGGCCCATCAAAGATCGTAGTTCTGTCAAGCAGGTTGGTGTATGAAATTCGGCGATTGCTCTCAGCTTCTCCGGATCTGTGCTGACGCCTTCTGCGTTGATCTTGAAGCCAACTTAATTCACCTCATTCGTCGCGAACTTGAACTTGTCGGGATTCAGTGTGATGCCGTGCTCTCAACAACGGAGCAACACTTAACGAAATCTTCCGACGTGCTGCTCACAGTTTGCATCGTGTACATTGACATCATCCATGACCTTTTCGACGTTGCTAAAGCTGGCGATCGATATGTCGCCGCGTCTGCAACATTCATCGCCGGCTGAGGACAGTCCCATGGGGCTTCTCAATAAGAGATAACGTTCCCAGGGATTAAAAAAGTCGTGATTTCTTGGCATTCAGGCGAGAGTGGTATTTGCCAGTACCCTTGTTTGGCGTCTAGCGTCGTGAAGCATCTTGACCCTGGTTTGATGTTGGAAACAGCTTCTTTCGGTATTTTCATAGGATGAATTGGTCGACGAACGAATTTGTTGAGACGTGTGAAGTCCACACAAAGACGTATACCCACTCGTGGTTTTGGCACTACCACGAGCGGATGACACCATCTGGTGGGAACGTCCCCCAATGGCTTAACGATGCCTTGTCTTGTCATCTGGTCGATATTTTCTTTTGACTTCATCACGTCATGCGAAAGGAATGGGTCAAGTGGCAGATATTGCAAAAGTCTCAACGTTCTAGTTCAAGTGGATTTTCATTGGTTCACCCCACATTGTCTTCAGTTGGTCTCTTAATTGTGTCGAACACGTCTTTGAAGTAAGTCATTGCGCTTGCGTGTCCGCGTGTCGGATGACTCGTGTTCTGTAGAAACCTGTCTTGGTGATTTTGTTGCGC
The DNA here is from genome assembly GCA_963995525.1 of Escarpia spicata. NCBI lineage: Eukaryota > Metazoa > Annelida > Polychaeta > Sabellida > Siboglinidae > Escarpia > Escarpia spicata. Next base: position 46,515,371 of record OZ023208.1, on the reverse strand, counting down.
GTGACCGTGTTAAGGAACGAATTGGTTGGGATAATCATTCGTGAAACCGACCCCAGCAGTATCGCAGTTATGTAATTCAGTAAATTATACAAATCAAAAAGTCATATTACGCTAGCAGCATTTTGGAGTTACATGGTTATTATGAACAATACATGTTTGCTTTTTTTGAGGGGGCAATTTTCACAGTGTTGTTTATTTCCACCTAAAATCAACTCAACCCATCATGAAACAATGGCAACAGCACTGTTGTTAACCTTCATGGTTTTTAGATGGGAATGAACACAATTAGCAAGATTCCATAAGTTGTTGAACTAATAGCGTTGTAATACAGTCGGAGGTTATGAAAACGCTACGTAAACTATTACGATATAGCTAATATCATAGCACCAGGTACACTGCACATACATATAATGTTATATACTCATCATACTGCATTGCGTAAAGATGATCAGTGGTTTCATACCACTATTATATTGGTATTTTAATTTGTTTATATTTAATTTGTAATGAATAATTTCTTGTTTTTCGTGTAAATTGTTCAAAATCATACTAAAACGTGAATAGATAAAATAACGATTTGTTTCATGTTCACGATGATCATTACAAAAACTATGGTATGATAAAGTTATTAAGATACCATTTGCCCACCATCTACAACCAGATCATTCCACCAAAATCTGAACCGCGTCACACGACATCAGTGCGTGAACAAGGTCCGCTGTAGAGGCGTTGAAACGTCGCATGTTTCAACAATGGCGCCAAAGTAAGTTTAATTCTTACTGTATAATGGAATCTTGAAGCAATGAACAATATATTGCATATCGTTTGGTATAATAGTTTAATTTTTTAAATAATAATTTGTAATGTGTAACATGTTGAAATTTTATTAGCTCGACTTTAAATCACCGTCAGCTCGACTTTAATTATTGTGTGACGTAGCGCGTCTCATCCGGGCACCACAACAGCCATGTTCGCGTCTTGGTGAAACTATTTAAATCAACGCGCTGAACAACCGCGGGCACACTCCAGAAGTGAGCTGGCCTACAGGTGTAGACTGTGGACCGCCGCACGACTGTCGCCTCTCAGGGGGGGGGGGGGGGTGTGAACTTGTCTCCTGTCAATAAACCTGCAACCCCGACAAAGTTTCAAGTTGTCACAACTGGCGCAGTCGGCAGGATACATTGACCGTTGAGACGACCCGACATGCCCCCTGAGACGGCAAGATGACCACTTCGACTATCTCGACCCGCCATTGACATTCGTCACCAATACCAATTTGTACATGTGTAGACATACTCGTACATGCATATACATAATTGAACACTCATAGATACACTGTGTATTGCACTGCGTGGTGTGTGATTGTATGTATGTGAGTGAAGCTATACTGCCCTGTGTCTAACTGTACGATGTCTACCACCGAGGACCTCCGCGCGCTTTTGAAGGCGGAGCAACAGAAGTCTGCAGACGCCCGCGAGGAGGTGGTGGCGGCGCAACACGAACTAGAAAGAGTAAGGGAAGCGACCGCCAGATCGACACTTACCACTGACCCGCTACCGCGATTTGTTGTGGCCCAGACCCGCCGGTTGGAGCGACTGGGGGGACGGGCCGAGAGACAGGGCGACCCGGATGTCGCCGAGTGGGTTGAAGACATGCGCTGCCATCTCGCTGGCAATCCCATGTCAGATATCGCCGCATGCGCTTTGGTGGTAGGTCACCTGAGGGGCAAGGTGCGACTTGAGATTGCCGGGCGCGGCCTGGAGAAGACCGAGGACATATTCGCGGCAATCCTGGCTGCGTTCGGAGACGGCAATGATGTCGCAACCCTACAGGAGCGCCTTTTTCAATAGAGGCAACTACCAGGCGAATCCATCATCGATTGTTCACTGAAGCTGGTGGACTTGTTCAATAAAATCGTGGAAAAAGATGTCGCCTATGCTAGCAGAAGGGACCGGACCCTAAAGGAGCGTCTAGCGGCAGCAGTGTTAGACCAGAGTCTCGCAAGAGAGATGCGGCGCCTGATGCATGATGCTTCATCTCTCAGTTTCTTTGAGATGCGTGACAGAGCCATTGAGTGGGCAGGTGGAGACACCGTCATTACAGCGTCGCACCATGAAACTACCGCCATCCCCGAAGGCATAGCGGTGATTCTAAGGCGGCAGGAGGAAATTCTACAGCAACAGGGGAAACAGATAGACGAGTTGACAGCCGTGATGAAGTCCACCCAGTTGCATCAGAATCAGCAGCGTGACAAACAGCTACGACGTCCGGTAGAATGCTGGGCATGCGGAGAACCAGGCCATGTCCGTCGTGAGTGCCGCAATAGCCGCCCTAGACCGAACACCCGCCCGGATTTCCACTAGCACCCGCCGTTGAGAGCCACACGTCGGGGCCAGAAGTTGCTATCGGCTCTACACTAAACAAAGCTATAGGCGAATGCCCGGAAGCATGTGTGCAGATTGGAGGGGTATCGTTCAACTGTTTATTGGACACAGGTGCTCAGGTGTCTACGATCACAGAGTCGTTCTTCCGTAGGCACTTGAAGCTGCACGCTGCGAGTATAGTTGACGTGTCGCCCTATTTGCGCATTTCCGCGGCGCAAGGTCTAGATATCCCCTACGTCGGTTACATCGAGCTACCTATCGCGTTTCTCGGGCATACATTTAGTGCAATGGGATTCCTGATCGTGCGGGACCCTGTCGGCATCGCTTTGTCGGAGAGGAAGAAAGCTGTTCCGGGTGTCATTGGCTGCAACGTGCTCCGTGACGTAAGAGAACAACTATCCGCACAAGGAGACGACTTTCTTGCGTCTTTAGGGAAGGTTGGAGGACGCGCCTGGGCGCATACGTTGGCGGTATATTGTGAAGTCAAGCGTGACACAACTGACGAATCTGGTACTGGGGTTCGAGTCGCAGGCAGGAAGCCGCAGTTGATAGCAGCACGGTCCATACGCGTCATTCAAGGATCAACAAGGCCTCGCGTCGATGGTCAGGTTCACGAATGCCTCATTGAGCGTCACGACGCACACCGCAGGTCGTTACCGCAAGGCATAGAGTTAGGTCGTGCCTACGTTACCGTCGATCATACAGGAATGATTCCGGTACAGGTAGCGAACTTCAGCGATCACGATATCTACCTTCAACCGAGGACGCCGGTTGGTATTCTGCAGAGTGCTTCTCCAAAGTCAGAGATAGAGATCGCATTTGATGGAAAACAGGAGGTGTTCGTAAACGAAGTCGCCTCTGCTGATGCGAAGCAGGATATAGAGACTCTACTCTCTCGCATGAAGGTCAGTGACCTGAGTAATGAACAGCATGCAGCACTGCGGACCCTGATAACTAGACATTACAGTGTATTCAGTCAGGACGAAGACGACATCGGGTTCTGTGACCTGATTACGCATCGGATCCGCACAACCGACGACAATCCCGTGAAGGTGGCACATCGTAGGGTTCCGCCTCATCATTGGGGAGAAGTGCGAGAGTACTTGAAGAAGAGTTTGGAGCGCCAAATCATCAGACCTTCGACGAGCGCGTATGCCGCACCCGTTGTTGTGGTTCGCAAGAAGGATGGCACGATGAGACTCTGTGTGGATTACCGTTCTCTCAACGCAAAGACGCATAAGGACGCATATCCGCTGCCTAGAATACAGGAGGCGCTGCAAGCGCTAAACGGCGCTAGGTACTTCGTCAGCCTAGATCTCGCGCACGGTTTCCATCAGATCCCGATGGCAGAAGAAGACGTGGAGAAGACTGCTTTCCGAGTGGGTACGGGTGGCCTATACGAGTACACCCGTATGCCGTTTGGCCTTTGTAATTCTCCAGCGACCTTCATGAGATTGATGGACGGCCTGTTTGGAGACCAAAACTTCCAAACTCTCCTGATTTATCTAGACGACATCTTGGTGTTCGGAAGGACGTTTGAGGAAACCGTCGAACGACTGGATATGGTTTTAGACAGACTGGGTCGACATAACCTGAAGGTGAAACCTGAGAAGTGTCAGCTCTTCCACCAGAAACTGAGATACCTGGGACACTTGGTCACAGAGGACGGGATCTTGCCCGACCCAGATAAAACCAATGCAGTCGACAACTGGCCCACACCGACCAGCGAATCTGAGATGAGACAATTTCTTGGGCTGGCTGGATACTATCGGAGATTCGTTCCCGGATATGCAAAGACCGCCGCTCCTCTTCACGCTTTGCTGGGAGACCCGAAGAAGAAGCGCAAAACGAGGAACACCAAAACGTCACCATTCTCGGAGCGGTGGGAGGAATCGTGCAGCAGTGCATTTCATGAGCTGAAGCGACGATTGGTGTCGGCACCCATCTTAGGCTACCCCGACTTTACGAGACCCTTCATCCTGGAAACCGACGCAAGCCTAAATGGATTGGGAGCAGTGCTGTCACAACAACAGGAGAACGGCATGGTCGTCCTCAGCTATGCCAGTCGAGGTCTGCGCGAGCCGGAACGGAACATGCAGAACTACAGCAGCATGAAGTTGGAACTCTTAGCCTTACACTGGGCAGTGGCAGTAAAGTTTCGTGATATGCTGTTGGGTGCACATTTCACTGTGTACACTGATAACAATCCACTGAGTTACATACAGACGACGACCAAACTGGGAGCTACAGAAATGCGCTGGGCTGCGGATCTTGCATTGTTCTCCTTTGATGTCAAGTATCGTTCCGGGAGAAGTAACGGAAACGCCGACGCCCTTAGTCGGAAACCACAGTACGTCTTGAGCGAAGAACACATATCGACTGAGCTGGATATAGCCCTGAAATCGACGGCACTTCCAGTTGTTCTACCGATCGCCGTCCACGATGCCCGCACCCAGCGGATTCAAGCACGAGTGGACCACATAGCAGCAGACGCCACAGCAATGACGACACTGCCTCGCATCGGCCGAGAAGATCTCTCCAAGCTGCAACAAGCAGATACACACATCGGACGACTATGGACATTCTGGAGCACAGGCAAAATGCCATCAACCCGAGAAATAATGGCGGAGGACAAGGCGACACGAAAGTTGCTGAACGAGTGGGGCCGAATATCCTGCAGTGATGGGGTTCTGCGTCGCACAGTGAAGAAGAACGGCGACACTATCCAGCAACTTCTTGTACCCGAGGCATTGAGGAAACAAGTTCTAGAGGCGCTTCACGATCAAGTTGGTCATCAAGCCACGGAAAAGACTCTCGCGCTGGCCCGCGCCAGATGCTTTTGGCCTGGAATGGCACACGACATTGAAGAGTACTGCAAGAACTGTAGACGGTGCATGCTCGCGAAAGTCGCGAAGCCATGTCGACCAACGATCGGGAGCTTCACCGCCAGCAGACCACTCGAAGTTCTCGCGATCGACTACACCCTGTTGGAGCCAGCTAACAATGGTCTAGAAAACGTCTTAGTCCTCACTGACGTTTTCACCAAGCTTACCCAAGCAGTACCAACACGCGACCAAAAAGCGAAGACAGTAGCGAAGACACTGGTGAAAGAATGGTTCGTGCGGTATGGTGTGCCCGAGAGGATCCACAGTGATCAAGGTCGAAACTTCGAGAGCGAAATCATCCGCGAACTTTGCAACATCTACGGAATCACAAAGACTCGCACTACTGCTTACCATCCCGAGGGCAACGGTCAATGCGAAAGATTCAACCGCACACTTCACGATCGGTTACGTACGTTACCGCCAGACAAGAAGAGGAAGTGGCCAGAATATCTGCCGGAACTGATGTACGCATACAATTGCACGCCACACTCCTCTACTGGTTACTCACCGCACTACTTGTTCTTCGGTCGTGAACCTCGACTCCCGGTAGACCACGTATTGGATGTCGCGGCAGAGGAACCGGAAAGTGGAGTTGACGAATGGGAGCGGACCATCAAAAACAGTCTATCGCAGGGAACTTCTTGATTCACGAGAACTTGTCGAAAGCTCCGAATCGGAAGATGAGACTCCTTCAGTTGAGAATAACGATGAGATGGTCATCCCACCCAACAAAGAGCGCATAGACCCACGGGGACCCGTCGGTAACCCGCAAGCAGAAGTTGAACCTCCAACAGCTAGCGACGACGAATATGACCTCGTGATCCCGTCCGAACCGCCCCAAGGAGGGAAGTTGCCCGAACGAGAGGGAGATGTAGAAAACGGTGCTCGATCTGACAATGCAGCTGCTGTGAAGCCAGAACCACCTGGTTTGGACAGAGCAGGGGAGCACCGCACAATGCCTCCTGTCAATCCATTTCCAGTACGTCAGTCTAGGCGAACAACCAAGGGTACTCACCCAAACCCGCACCACCTACCAACGTCCGCTAGACAGGAAGGTGTAGACACGAACAACCTGCTATCTGAAGTAGACAAACGTATTTTAGCTAACGTCAGTCAGACGCAATTATTGTTAATGCAAATGTTGGCCGGAGTTGTTCCTCGTCGTGATATGTAGTTCAAAGCATTTAGCGTAAGTTGTTCGAAGTTGTCGAGACGTCAACATTAAGCAGGGGAGTCTGTAACATGTTGACATTTTATTAGCTCGACTTTAAATCACCGTCAGCTCGACTTTAATTATTGTGTGACGTAGCGCGTCTCACCCGGGCACCACAACAGCCATGTTCGCGTCTTGGTGAAACTATTTAAATCAACGCGCTGAACAACCGCGGGCACACTCCAGAAGTGAGCTGGCCTACAGGTGTAGACTGTGGACCGCCGCACGACTGTCGCCTCTCAGGGGGGGGGGGTGTGAACTTGTCTCCTGTCAATAAACCTGCAACCCCGACAAAGTTTCAAGTTGTCACAACGTATTGTTATCAGTGGCTCAGTGACTAGAGCTTTGGACTCTCAACCCGGGTTCGAATCATGTGCTGCCGTGTTGAACTTTGGGCAAGTTCATTAACTCTGCGTTGCTCCAGGGTACTCAGCTGTATGAATGAGTACCTGGTTATAGACAGTGATGGATATATGTGTGCAAATAGTCTTCGCGCATTAATTGCAGCGTGGTTGAATGCTTCCCAAAGTAGTCGAGATGGTGTTCGATTGAACAGGTCTACCAGGAAGTAAAGTGTAAAGCGCCTTTGCCAGTCCTGAGGACTGGATACTGCGCTATATAAAAACTTACCTTTTTTACCTTTTTAAAACCTCACAGAAAAATGGCAACAATCGTTTTCACGTTCACAAGAATTATTTAGCTATTTCAGCACTTTTGCCAAGATTCTAAAAAAATGGGTTTGTTACATAAGATGGCGCACTATTGTTCTGTGTTGAAATTACACTTAAACCGAAACATGATTGTTGATGTAACCACGCAATATGATATTCCATCGAACAAAAATATACGAAGCTAGTGTGTTAATAATAAACACCCAAGTAAGATCTTTCGGCTACTATATACCATAGAGTCTGTGGTTATACAGTATAGAATATAATGTAGCGTAACGATACTGACTTTTGAAGCAATACAAGTAACAGGTTTCTCTATGTCTAAAACAGAAATCTTCTGTTACGTTCACTGTTTTAGTGTTGGCCCTTTCCCTTATAATATAATTAAGATTAGTGTAGCATAAGTACTGAGTAATAATAGTAACACTTTGAGTAGCATTACAGTAATTAGAGGCAAAGTTCAATTGGCCGCTGCCGAGGGGTAGACTCTCCCTGTCACCTCGGCCGTTGGCCGCGTTAGCCGCGTTAGCCGGGTGGCCGCTAGTGAGGGCTGGTTTGTATTAGACAACGCTAATGCAATCAAATGATGCCGCGTAATCTGGGTGGCCGTCGGCGAGGGGGGCCTTCTAAGAGGGGGACTACTGTATTTCCAATCCGCTTTGAACTGAAGACATCACGCTGTGTTCTGGAATTACTGTCACATATGACTTAGTCACGAGTGCAGCTACTTGAAACAAACTTTGAATTAGCAATAGTAAAAAGGTATGTCCTCGTGACTGTGAACAACATCTCGACATCTCTAGGAAGCATTCAGCCACGCTGCAGTTAACGCACGACAACTATTCGTACACAAATATCCATCGCCAGGTACTCATTCGTACAACTGAGTGAACTGGAACAGCGTAGAGTGAACGAACTTGTCCAAGGTTCGACACGGCAGCGTGTACGCGTTTGTTGAATTAATGATCACTTAAATTGTTCCCGAGGTCAGTTCCTGATGCATTCGAGAGTACCGTGAATCTGTCAACTGTCATTAAATAAGGTACAATCTGGAAATCTTAATCACGCGTGCGCATTTGACGGAAGAGTACACCGTCGGCGTGGTAGCCATCATTACTTCTCCAGATTGCAGCAGTGATGTGCACTACTCCAAGTCTAAAGGTTTCTTTAAGTACTAAGTCAATTGAAATGCCACCACAAAAGCAACCTTTTATCCACATTATCGGTATACCCCATTTGGAGGGCATTTAGGAAATAATGGGTGTGGGGTAAACATTTAGATTCACTTCAATGCGCCCCCCCGTAGCTACATTGTGCAATGAGGCCATTTATTGAGGCATCCTGCGAGTGTTGGTTTACGTGCGTCAAGACCACAGCGGTGGAGACGCGCTGTACTAACAATAGAACTCCAGGCAGCGCTCATAATTGACGCCGTCATTAGACACACGGCTTTGTTAAGCCAACGGGATAACTATTCAACTAGGGTTCTGGCTATCTTTGCAGTTCATTACCAATAGAACTGCAGGTCTCACAATGCTGCAAATATTCCTCATGCGTTACTAGTAAAGCACAATTGAGTTGCTTATAAACTAATACTGACGGTTGCATTATTATCCAATTGTGGAGTTGCCTGTGTATAACAAATCGAATTAGTGAAAATAATCGTCGCGGTTGCGGAGAGGAAAAGAGGACATCTGCCCTCTAGGAATATGTCAGGGGGTAGACTACATTTGTGTCCAATCAGTAATATTACTGGTGAACCTCAAGAGGTGTGCAATTGGGGGGTTTCGTGAGCCGAAGCCCCTCAATATTTAACATATTCATGCCGGTGATTCGTTAATATTATGATAAACACCTTAACGCGCCACAACTGGATTAGTCGTTCAATGATACAAACACAAACAGGAACGTATGGATTAAAACGGATTGAATAAAAACAATGTGCATAAATGACTTTTGTCATACTGGGAAAAACTGGTCTTATGTAAATATTTGGTTTATAATAATATTATTATGATCCAAAGCTAAAACGATTGAGAGAAATTTTGACTCGTAACACATTAATTGGTAAACCGACATATTCGTTGGACTAAGCGCATGTATTATGAGCAGGGCCGAATATTATACTGACTGGGTTTTGAGAAAAAGCAGGACAATATGTACACGGTGTATATAAATTATTATTATTATTAATTATGAACTTTTATAATAATTGCATGGTGACCATTATAATAACATTAAACTTAACCTGTGAGAGGTGTTTGTAGGCCAGCTAGCATGTAGGGGGCATATTGGCGCCTATATAGGCTGGGCTACAAGGATGTTTTCTTCAGCTAAATGAGCTGCATAGCAGCGCAGCGGGCCACCTTCCAACTGTGTTACTGGGTCTATATATTGCGCTTGGTTCTCATTTCATTAGAACGAGGTTTGTGATAATCATTTGAAGTCGCAGATAAGGCTCCCCGCGGGGCCGCTATTGGGCGGTGGTGACGGCTCCGGTGGTGGCGGTCGGTGGCCTCCGCAGCATCAAGTTACCGCGGTCGCAGCAAGTGCTGGTGCAGTGTATGGTATGCGTGCAGTGCGGCCGGCTATATGCAGAGAGAAGTGGCGTTCATCATTTGCGCAGGTGACCACTGTTTTGGGCAACATCTCTGATAGCATCGCAGCTGCTGTCATGTCAAGTGTGTGCGCATTGGCTCTAGCAAAGGGTGTCACTGTGTAAGGCGTACTTCTGTGACAACTGATGTATTCGATCGAGTAAACAACACGAACATGCGTAACGTCAGCTTGATGCTGCCCGATCCGTGCATCACGACCAGGTGATACGTGTTGCCGTTCGTTATAGTTTATTAAAGAAAAGATGTGTCGATCTGCCAGCAGACGACACAACTGCTAGGGAACTGAGCAATGTGAAAGGTTGCGGCGTGCGTCAGTCGGTATGGTCAGATCGACGTTCATCGACGCAGCCCTCTTGTGGAGCGTGTTGTTGGCGAGCTGTTGGCAGACAGCGGCTGGGAGCGGTCAGTCAGCCCGGCGACCAAGTCATCGCCGTCGAGTGACTGCGATAACCGACGCACCTTGCGTAGACGCAGGCAATGTGAGTTAGCGATTTTATAGAGCATCTATACTATAATTATATATATATGTCTATAATGATTTTAATATTATTATCAAGTCGTCGGAACCGAGGTGGCGAAGGGGGGCTGATACTCCCAACCAATATTTTGGGTGGGGGTTGAAGTTAGGATTATCCTCCCAATATTTTAGGGAAGGGGTACAGTTGGAGATTTTTTGAGAGCCTCAATGTGTTTTTTGGGGGGATTCTCAAGAGGGGGTGAAATTGGAGGATTTTGGAGATCCTCAAGATGTGTTTTTAGAGGGAGTCTCTAGAGTGCAATTAGATTTTTTTGTATATCCTCAAACTAGGGGGTTTGGGGAGCCTCAGGGGGTGCAGCTGGAGAGCCACAAGTTTTTTTTTTTGGGAGATTGTCAAATGGGTACAGTTGGAGGTTTTTTGATAGCCTCAAGGTTTTTTTAGGGATTCTCAGGAGTGTGCAATTAAAGTGTTTTAGTGAGCCTCAACCCCCTATCTTCACCACATTCCAATGCCAATGTTAGATTAATATTATAATGACTGCTGGAAGGAAGCTCACACAGTCACTGTTACCAGACACAAATACATGTATGCTATCTTTCACTTATTTACTTTGGAGCACAGTCATACAGTGGCTAGAGCTTTGGACCTTCAAACAAGAGAATCCAGGTTCGAATCCTGTGCTGCAGTGTTACACATTGGGCAAATTTGTTCATTCTACATTGCTCCTCTTCATTCAGATGTATGAATGAGTACCTGGCTATAGTCAGTGGTGGATATTTGTACGAATAGTCTTCGTGCATTCATTGCAGCGTGGCTGGATGCTTCCCAGAGAAGTCGAGATGGTGTTCGATTGAACAGGTCTGCCAGGGAGTAAAGTGTAAATCGCTTTGAGCAGTTGTGAGGACTGGATTCTGTGCTATATAACAGCTTAACTTTTTTTTTGGTAATTAAAAATAAAGTGCAACTGCAAAACCTCCAACTGCTCCTGCTGCACCCCCGTGAGGCTCACCTCCAACTGCAACTACTTGCCCAAATATTGGGGGTTAAACATATCTCCACTCCCACCAGAATATTGGGTGCTCATCCCCTCCCATTCTGACACCACCGAGGCCTGTATAGCTAAGAAACGGGTGTTGGGTTTTGTTCAGCTATAAGCTGGAAGATAGCCCCCCAACCCTCCACAGGTTGATTTTTTGGGGGGTATATTTTCAGCATGCCCCAAAAAACCTCCAACTGCGACCCCTCTAGAGGCTTCCAAAAGCATTATATTTTACCTCCCTTGAGACGAACTATTTCCCTTGAGTGGAAAGCTTTTGCTGCATATGCACCCACTGCACCCATGGTTGGTCCTGCTGGAGTAATAACCCAAAGGTCTGAGGGCGTAGTGTCCCTCTATACAATGGCCACTTTTTGTTAATCGTGAGACATGACAACCTCTGACATAAATAATGACACAAGGTTGCAGCATAGCTGACACAGTTAATTGTCTGACTGTGAGTCTGCCTCTGGCATGAATCGCACACCTTTGGTAGAAATTATGCAAGTGTCTGATACAAGCAGTACTGATGTTTGACATGAGTGACACTGGTGTCTGACATTACTGACACTGGTGTCTGACATCAGTGACACTGGTGTATGACATCAGTGACACAGATGTCTGACATGACTGAGATTGGTGTCTGACATAACTGTCACTGGGGTCAGACATGACTGACATTGGTATCCGACATTAGTGACACTGGTGTATGACATGAATAGCATGTGTATGACATGAAAAACTCTGGTGAATGATATACGACACTAGTGTTTGACATGCATGATGTGGGTGCCCAGCATGAATGACAATGGTGTCTGACATAAACGACATTGCACGGTGTGTAACATGAGTGACACTTGTGTCTGATATGAATGACGCAGTTGAGACTGATGTTTAAGGAACATGAGTGACACTGATGTCTGACATGAGTGACACTGCATGGTGTATGTGTGTCTGACTTGAGTGACACTTGTGTCTGTGTCTGACATGAGTCACACTTATGTCTGACATGAGTGACAGTAGTGCATGGTGTCTGAGTGAATAAAACCAGTGTCTGACACGACACCAGTGTCTGACATGTGTGACACCAGTGTCTGACATGAATGACACCAATGTCTGACATGAATGACACCAGTGTCTGACATGAATGACACCAGAGTCTGACATGAATGACACCAGTGTCTCACATGAATGACACCAGTGTCTCACATGAATGACACCAGTGTCTGACATGAATGACACCAGAGTCTGACATGAATGACACCAGTGTCTCACATGAATGACACCAGTGTCTCACATGAATGACACCAGTGTCTCACATGAATGACACCAGTGCTCACATGAGTGACACTGGTGTGACGGTGTGTCAGACATGAATGACACTAGTGTCTGGCAAAAGTAAAGCAGATGCTTGTGAATGACATCATTTGTTCATAGGTGATGTGAACATTTTCCGAGATTGCTAAATAACCCTAAAGAGAGCATGTAAACTGTACTTTGAAATAAAATAGATAATAAAAAAACCCAGCCGTAATATTAATAATAGATATCTGAATAAACACTACATGGTACACTGCTCACAAGTATAGCAGTGTACACACAGGTGATATGTATGTAGATGCATCAGGAGACATTTAAACCACTCCAGTTTCTGTTCCTCTCCATTATACAGTCGTGTCATGCATGACGCACACATGATGTCCTCATTGGGTGCATGCTGTGAATGCCAAGTGCTGTGTTAAAAAGTGAAAGTACTGTGCAAATTAAAGTTGAGAAAAGATGTGTTAAAAAGACTATACAGTTGTCATTGGTCAAGTGATATGTTGCTTCCCAGCTGATATCCGTCTAGGGAACCAGTTACCTGAGTGCCTGGTCACATCCCCAACCCTAGACTCCGTCAGGGGGAGGCTGGACACTCTGGGTGTTTAAGCACTTTGCACTTTTATATATTTTAGCCAGCACTACAGTGTAGCACTACTTTTATCCAGAACTTAATCTGTTTTAATAATTTTAACCTGCACCACATCCATGTTGCAGTTGCACATAATCACCATCTTTACCCACATTGTGTAAAGCACTGTGACAGTGCTCCAGAGTAGGATTGTGCACTTATATATATATATATATATATATATATATATATATATATGGATGAAGAAAGAAAAGGAGATGGACGTTTTGTATAATTGAAATGTCCAGATTTCCGTAGTTCTCACTCTCAAAGCACTAGTAAATTAATAATATATTGCTGTAAAAAATAATAATGTTTTATAATTTACAAGAAGAGGACATAAAACAGAAATTTGGCAGACCAATAAATAATCAGTTTAAAACCGATATATCTGATCGTCGAAGGTTCACAAATATTTTTTGGTTGGATCTTGTAATACAATAATGAAAACTAGGTATATGTCATAAAACAAGCATAGTTTAATTCATTGCAAAATCATGTATTTTGTGAACCATTAAATAATTATAGTAACAATAATCACAATAGTAATAAAATATTATATTTTGAATGGATATAATAGTTCACCAAATGAGATGCAATGAATACTAATATATTGTACCAGAAACCGTCGCAATGACTAGAAAACATTAATTTAATTATACAAAAGAAAATGGCTTTATATCCATTTAAGTTTAAATGAAGAAGTGTGGTCAAGCATATTAAATGTGGAGGACTTGTATTTTTATTCATTGTGTTGTTTTAATACGAGTACAATTCTTAGTCAGAGCATCCTGTTTTGTGAGGTATATTGACACATTGCACAACAACTAGAGGCCAATGAGTGATCATCATCCAGTATTAAGTTTCTAAATTTATTTCCAGAGTAAATAAAGTTGATATCAGGGAGTATCTTAATAAGTGTTATACCCTATTAAATAAATTATTTTGTGTTATCTATTTATCATTAATGCAAAATGCAGAGGCCATTAAGTTCAACAATAACCATTGTTTTGGAAATGACTTTATGTAAAAGCAGATAAAACATTAACAAAATTATCATACGTTTTTTTTTCAGCAGAATCAACGCAACTCTTTTCTTTGGACAATTAAAAGAGACCCGCCATCATATTTTTTCGGCACAATACACGTGCCATATGACAGAGTGTGGCAGCATGTACCGAACAACACCAAGGAAGCCTTCCTGCACACGGAGAACGTCTACTTTGAACTGGACCTCACAGATCCCTACACCATGTCTGCCCTGGCTGACTGTCAACTCCTCCCTAATGGGGGTCGTCTGTCTGACGTTCTTCCCTCTCAACTCTACCTCCGTCTCCAGCGCTACCTCGATCATCTCAAGGCACAGCTCACCACACCGACGACCCGGCGGGGTCTGTACGCCAACTACATGTTCAACGCCATCACAGGCAACTGGCAGAGGAAGCGGCCAGTGTGGGTAATGCTCATGGTCAACTCTCTCTCCAGAGATTACTTGAAAGCGCAAGAAACGCCAGTGTTGGACCTGTACCTCGCACAGGAAGCCGCACGCTTGAGGAAGAGAACCGGGGCTGTTGAAAGGGTTGATGAGCAATGTCTGCCGTTAAATCAACTCGACCTTCCTCAGGTAATTTAATGCATATGTTTGTTGAGTCTAGTTGCGGTTCTGGGTTTTGGGTAAACACTGCCTGTCCGTGTGGGTTTCTGTAGTGCACTGATGTTACTTTTGTATGTGTTTCTAAGCATGAATGTCTGCAGAAACCTCAGACACTTGTCATATACACAAAATAATGAGTTTGTAATGTTAGGTTAAACTAGATTCTTGACACTGTTGACAGTGGGTGGTTGTTACTGTGTGCCCCATCTCCTGACACTGTTGACAGTGGGTGGTTGTTACTGTGTGCCCCATCTCCTGACACTGTTGACAGTGGGTGGTTGTTACTGTGTGCCCCATCTCCTGACACTGTTGACAGTGGGTGGTTGTTACTGTGTGCCCCATCTCCTGACACTGTTGACAGTGGGTGGTTGTTACTGTGTGCCCCATCTCCTGACACTGTTGACAGTGGGTGGTTGTTACTGTGTGCCCCATCTCCTGACACTGTTGACAGTGGGTGGTTGTTACTGTGTGCCCCATCTCCTGACACTGTTGACAGTGGGTGGTTGTTAACTTGTTACATATCTTACTATTCTCTGAACACTATTAATTTTGACAGTTGACGGCTGACGCTGTGTGCTCAATCCACTGTCAATAGTGTCAGGAGATGGGGCACACAGTAACAACCATCCACTGTCAATAGTGTCAAGAGATAGGGCACACAGTAACAACCATCCACTGTCAATAGTGTCAAGAGATAGGGCACACAGTAACAACCATCCACTGTCATAGTGTCAGGAGATGAAGCACACAGTAACAACCATGCACTGTCAATAGTGTCAAGAGATAGGGCACACAGTAACAACCATCCACTGTCATAGTGTCAGGAGATGGAACACACAGTAACAACCATCCACTGTCATAGTGTCAGGAGATGGAACACACAGTAACAACCATCCACTGTCAATAGTGTCAGGAGATGGAACACACGGTAACAACCATCCACTGTCATAGTGTCAGGAGATGAAGCACACAGTAACAACCATCCACTGTCAATAGTGTCAGGAGATGGAACACACAGTAACAACCATCCACTGTCAATAGTGTCAGGAGATGGAGCACACAGTAACAACCATCCACTGTCAATAGTGTCAGGAGATGGAACACACAGTAACAACCATCCACTGTCATAGTGTCAGGAGATGAAGCACACAGTAACAACCATCCACTCTCATAGTGTCAGGAGGTGGAACACACAGTAACAACCATCCACTCTCATAGTGTCAGGAGGTGGAACACACAGTAACAACCATCCACTGTCAATAGTGTCAGGAGATGGAACACACGGTAACAACCATCCACTGTCATAGTGTCAGGAGATGAAGCACACAGTAACAACCATCCACTGTCAATAGTGTCAGGAGATGGAACACACAGTAACAACCATCCACTGTCATAGTGTCAGGAGATGGAACACACAGTAACAACCATCCACTGTCATAGTGTCAGGAGATGAAGCACACAGTAACAACCATCCACTGTCAATAGTGTCAGGAGATGAAGCACACAGTAACAACCATTCACTGTCAATAGTGTCAGGAGATGGAGCACACCGTAACACCATCTACTGTCAATAGTGTCAGGTGATGGAACACACATTAACAACCATCCACTGTCATAGTGTCAGGAGATGGAACACACAGTAACAACCATCCACTGTCATAGTGTCAGGAGATGGAACACACAGTAACAACCATCCACTGTCATAGTGTCAGGAGATGAAGCACACAGTAACAACTATCCACTGTCAATAGTGTCAGGAGATGGAGCACACAGTAACAACCATCTACTGTCAATAGTGTCAGGAGATGGAACACACAGTAAGAACCATCCACTGTCAATAGTGTCAGGAGATTGACAATTGTAACAACCATCCACTGTCAATAGTGTCAGGAGATGTACAATAGTAACAACCACTCACTGTCAATAGTGTCAGGAGATGGACAATAGTAGCAACCATGCACTGTCAATAATGTCAGGAGATGGACAATAGTAACACCCATCCACTGTCAATAGTGTCAGGATATGGACAATAATAACAGCCATCCACTGTCAATAGTGTCAGGAGGTGGAACACACAGTAACAACTATCCACTGTCAATAGTGTCAGGAGATGGAACATACAGCAACAACCATCCACTGTCAATACTGTCAGGAGATGGACAATAGTAACAACCATCCACTGTCAATAGTGTCAGGAGATGGAACACACAGCAACAATCATCCACTGTCAATAGTGTCAGGAGGTGGAACACACAGCAACAATCATCCACTGTCAATAGTGTCAGGAGTTGGAACACACAGTAACAACCATCCACTGTAAATAGTGTCAGGAGATGGAACATACAGCGACAACCATCCACTGTCAATAGTGTCAGGAGGCAGAACATACAGCAACAACCATCCACTGTCAATAGTGTCAGGAGATGGACAATAGTAACAACCATCCACTGTCAATAGTGTCAGGAGATGGAACACACAGCAACAATCATCCACTGTCAATAGTGTCAGGAGGTGGAACACACAGCAACAATCATCCACTGTCAATAGTGTCAGGAGTTGGAACACACAGTAACAACCATCCACTGTAAATAGTGTCAGGAGATGGAACATAAAGCGACAACCATCCACTGTCAATAGTGTCAGGAGGTGGAACATACAGCGACAACCATCCACTGTCAATAGTGTCAGGAGATGGAACATACAGCGACAACCATCCACTCTCAATAGTGTCAGGAGATGGAACATACAGCGACAACCATCCACTGTCAATAGTGTCAGGAGGTGGAACATACAGCGACAACCATCCACTGTCAATAGTGTCAGGAGGTGGAAAATACAGTGACAACCATCCACTGTCAACAGTGTCAGGAGGTGGAACATACAGCGACAACCATCCACTGTTAATAGTGTCAGGAGATGGAACATACAGCGACAACCATCCACTGTAAATAGTGTCAAGACGTGGAACATACAGCGACAACAATATACTGTCAATAGTTTCAGGAGGTGGAACATACAGCGACAACCATCCACTGTCAATAGTGTCAGGAGATGGAACATACAGCGACAACCATCTACTGTCAATAATGTCAGGAGATGGAACATACAGCGACAACCATCCACTGTCAATAGTGTCAGGAGTTGGAAAATACAGTGACAACCATCCACTGTCAACAGTGTCAGGAGGTGGAACACACAGCGACAACCATCCACTGTCAATAGTGTCAGGAGATGGAACATACAGCGACAACCATCCACTGTCAATAGTGTCAAGAGGTGGAACATACAGCGACAATCATCCACTATTAATAGTGTCAGGAGGTGGGACATACAGCGACAACCATCCACTGTTAATGGTGTCAGGAGGTGGAACATACAGCAACAACCATCCACTGTCAATAGTGTCAGGAGGTGGAACATACAGCAACAACCATCCACTGTCAATAGTGTCAGGAGATGGAACATACAGTGACAACCATCTACTGTCAATAATGTCAGGAGATGGAACATACAGCGACAACCATCCACTGTCAATAGTGTCAGGAGGTGGAAAATACAGTGACAACCATCCACTGTCAACAGTGTCAGGAGGTGGAACATACAGCGACAACCATCCACTGTCAATAGTGTCAGGAGATGGAACATACAGCGACAACCATCCACTGTCAATATTGTCAAGAGGTGGAACATACAGCGACAACCATCCACTATTAATAGTGTCAGGAGGTGGGACATACAGCGACAACCATCCACTGTTAATGGTGTCAGGAGGTGGAACATACAGCAACAATCATCCACTGTCAATAGTGTCTGGAGGTGGAACATACAGCAACAACCATCCACTGTCAATAGTGTCAGGAGATGGAACATACAGCAACAACCATCCACTGTCAACAGTGTCAGGAGGTGGAACATACAGCGACAACCATCCACTGTCAATAGTGTCAGGAGGTGGAACATACAGCAACAACCATCCACTGTCAATGGTGTCAGAAGATGGAACATATAGCAACAACCATCCACTGTCAATGGTGTCAGGAGGTGGAACATACAGCAACAACCATCCTCTGTCAATGGTGTCAGGATGTGGAACATACAGCAACAACCATCCACTGTCAATAGTGTCAGGAGGTGGAACATACAGCAACAACCATCCACTGTCAATAGTGTCAGGAGGTGGAACATACAGCAACAACCATTCACTGTCAATAGTGTCAGGAGATGGAACATACAGCAACAACCATCCACTGTCAAAATTGTCAGGAGGTGGAACATACAGCAACAACCATCCACTGTCAATAGTGTCAGGAGGTGGAACACACTGTAACAACCATCCACTGCCAATATTGAACATGTTATTTAAAAGCATTCCATTGCGTCTGACCTGACATTAATGTTGTCCATTATTGACAGTGAGTCAGGGGATGTAATGTTCCCTAAAGACATTTATAAAGCATATAGTCTCCCTCTTGCCCTCATTCCCCTGTGTCTGTTGCCATCCAGGCAGCAGCCAGCACCTACCCCATGTGCTTAACAATAATGGGATCTCGGCTTAGTCTCACTCACTGTCATTATACCGTTAAAATGTAGTACTGGGTACGATAAATATGTCAGAATACATCTTAAACTCTGTCATGCACCATTTATGCAGCATATTTAGTACACTGTACCCTGGGTAGTTACAAGGTAGAGTCTAGACGTCAAATACAAAAAATGCATTATCTCCTTCATATGAGTAATTTAACACATGGAAACATTGACTAATTATTTAATAAAATGAAACTTGGTTTCAGATGACTACCTATATTATTGACTACAGAATAATAATAACCTATGACCAGCCACATCGAACTGGGTGTCAAATGGCGCCACCTCTCCTGCACACAAGTCAAACACAGCTAGCTGTCCAGGTCATGTGACTCATGTCTCATCAGTTTTGTGATTTGGCAGAAATGCATGTATACCTTTATTACCTTATCGTTTTACCTTTCAATATCCAGTTCATCTTCCTCGACCAGTAATCCAAAACTAATCAAACACGTGCATCAAAGAACCAACGTATTAAGCCCTGATAGACATTATGAGTCATTTCACCTGTGGAGCGCAGTAGTGCAACGGTAACAGCTTCAGACTCTCGACTGAGAGAACCCGGGTTCGAATCCTGTGCGGCGGTGTCGAACCTTGGGCAAATTCGTTTACTGTACATTGCTTCAGTTAACTCAGCTGTGTGAATGAGTGCCTGGCTATAGGCAGTGGTGGATATTTGTGTACGAATTGTCTTCGCGCATCAGTTGCACCGTGGCTGAATGCTTCCCAGAGAAGTCGAGATGGTGTTCAATTGAACAGGTCTGCCAGGGAGTAAAGTGTAAAGTGCAGTACCCATTCCTGAGGACTGGGTACTGCGCTATATATGAACTTACTTTTAGTTTTTAACTTCTTTTCTCAAAACGTAGCTTTTTAAAGTTTACTTCAATTTTAGCAATAAATAAAAAAAATACTGAAGATATTTCAACAAACGAGGTATTAATTTATAGCTTATAATCCGCGGAATCCAAAAAGGTACAAAACTTCATTTCACAATTTTGCGACTTAATACCCACTGCTGTGGTGGCAGGTCACAATTTTGCGACTTAATACCCACTGCTGTGGCGGCAGGTCACAATTTTGCGACTTAATACCCACTGCTGTGGCGGCAAGTCACAATTTTGTGACTTAATACCCACTGCTGTGGCGGCAGGTCACAATTTTGCGACTTAATACCCACTGCTGTGGCGGCAGGTCACAATTTTGCGACTTAATACCCACTGCTGTGGCGGCAGGTCACAATTTTGTGACTTAATACCTACTGCTGTGGCGGCAGGTCACAATTTTGCGACTTAATACCCACTGCTGTGGGGGCAGGTCACAATTTTGCGACTTAATACCCACTGCTGTGGTGGCAAGTCACAATTTTGCGACTTAATACCCACTGCTGTGGCGGCAGGTCACAATTTTGCGACTTAATACCCACTGCTCTGGCGACAGGTCACAATTTTGCGACTTAATACCCACTGCTGTGGCGGCAGGTCACAATTTTGCGAAATTCAGTGAGCCACATTGACACTTGTTTCTTGTGTATGGTTAAACAATGCTATAAGTACATTTGGGCAGAAATATAAACAGCACATATTTGAGGGATATTAACATGGATGTGTGACATTCTTGCAAAGTGAACATTAATAATGAGCCTATTATATATGATATGACATCTGTTAAAGTGAGCAGTGTCATTGGGTACACTGTTGTTGGAGTGTTGGCAAAGTGCCAGGTGTCAGGTATCCCTGCACTTGATACCTCCGCAGTGACATGTTACAACTGTTTAACCAAAAGTCAATGGGATGACACTAAAATAAAGTAACATGGCTCTCAAATGATGTTCTTTAGCATTATGTCTGGTGTATTCGTTTCAGTACTGCATCACAATCATAAGAGTGGTTGTTATTCCTATTTCAAAAACAGTTGTGTTCAATCTCTGATGTACAATGTGAGTTTGAAGCTTCAGAAGCATGAATACTATGGAGTTTTTTTTATCATTATACTAGATCAGAGTTCATAAATATTTGTCATTTTAAAGCAAGAACTAATGTTTAGAATGGTAACCTGTACATGTATTGGGTTGACTTTGCTAGCACTTTGCACAGATATGACAGTGCATAAAATCTTGTTGAAAAGGCCTTGTGTTTTCTGTAATATTTTAATACATGTGTTATTATTGTGTATCAAAATAAATAGCGGTGTTTTAAACTGTTACTGAAATATGCAAATGTCCAGCCTTTCCTGTGTACTGGTAGTAACATCATTTATTTAGAAATACTAACACTGTCATGTGGTAATTGCAAGTAATTGCATGATAACACCTTTTCTTTGCAACAAATTGAAGACTAAATATATTGTTTGCACATTCTCCTTTGCATAACAAGAACAGCGATAACTGAATGTCGATTTGTTGTGGTCTACACCTGTAGTGTGGTCTCACTGCACTCTTCGTTTTACAGGTATTATTTGCTCTAAATCAGACTTTGTGGAGGCATGAACATGGTGACGTTGGCATGGCAACACAGTTGTATACAACAGATGAACTCATTAACCAGTACAACTGTGGCAACTTGAAGGAAGTCATGTTTGGTGTGAACATATCACACCTTCCCCAGTTGGTCAACAGTGCGGTGTCGGATGAGCAAGGCTTCGCCATGGGACAGATTGACAAGTACTTCCATGAAGAACTTATTTATCGGCGTAATGAGCGGATGGCTGTCCGTGTGGCACAGCTGCTTCAAGATCATCCTAACCAGAGCTTTTTCTTTGCATTTGGAGCAGGTAAGCGACACTGACTTTAAATGCAATTATGTTTCGTTCCTAGTCAACTTTTTGTTGTGGGCCAATGTATAAATTAGGAATAACTAGTTTACCAAAGTTAACCATAATCTGAAACCGTAATGTAATTATCTTGATAACATTCAGATTAAAGCTGGCACCTCTCAATAATGTGGCCAGTTACAACAGTCTAAAAAACAGTTATTACAGGTCTTCACTGCAAACTAATTCCCATCAAACAAACAGTTATTACAGAGTACAGACCTTCATTGCAAACTAATTCCTATCGAACACAAGAAGTGAACAATACGGTTGTCAATGACTGGTTAAACAGCACAATCTCATAGGTGGCAACAACGACACAGCTGATTTTATAAAATCAACTTCACGAACACATCCATATCAGCATGGGCCATATTCTGCCATCAGAATCATCATGCACAGAGCGGCTGCGGAACAAGCAAAAACATGCTTATGCCTAATCACAAATTTCGCTTCAGCAGATTATTGCTCTCTATGTTTAGCCTTTCCATTCCACACTGTTAAACAACCATAGTGTTAAATGCCAGAAAATGTAATCACCTGCCACTTACTAAGTAAGTGAAAATAACAAAGATGAAAGAAAGCAGTGTGCACTGCACTATATGTTTTTGAGCAGTCTCTTTAATGTGGCTGTACCTTTAATTAGGCCACGTTGTGTCAGTCACTTGGGTGGTCGTTTTAGAGGGGTTCTGTTACACGTCAGAAGAAAACAGAAATATTCTAGAAAATTCTGGCATGGCATGAAGCTAACATAACTGCAAAATCTTGTAGGACTAATTGTTCCATACGCAAGATAGTGATCCACAAGGTGATGAATATGTCACCTTCAAATTTAATTTGTTGGATAGTGCTGGGCCATATGAAACAACTTGTGGAGTCCATTGCAGTTTATCAGAGTAAGACTATAATATAATTATGTTAGATTAACCACTCCCATTTCATCTACTGGCCTTGTCAAATGCAAACAGAAACTGCAAGTGACAAGGGCAGCTAAACACTGGTACTGATAGCATTGTAAGTAAACTATACGACTAGATACTATTAGATATAATGAGCCAATTAACTTAACTACACACATCAAGTGTCACTGTACTGATGCACGGATGTCTGCTGGTGGTCATACTGTTTAATCTGTGGCTGCAGGTCACTTCTTGGGTGATAAAACAATACAGGAAAACCTGCGGATGAAAGGCTACACCATCAAGCACACACAAGCAGGGGAAGAGATTCCACACGGGCAAGTAGATCCTGTGACATTCACAATTAATCATAGTTAATAGTGATTAATTAACATATTGTTATATATCTTAATATTATATAATATATTTTTAGGAAAATAAAATGTTGTTTTCCAGCAGCAGCCCTGCTACTTTCTAGATCATGCTGTACACAGACTAGTTGCCACTAGGTATAGATGCCACTTGGTGCATGCGGACATAGTTTTACTTTGGGTCTAGACATTCCCCAGTCAGCCATTGGGTACTCCCCAGCAACAGAGAAAAGCTATGCCGAGCTTATTTTTGTAAGATATGATGTAATTACTTCGTACTGACCTACGACAAACCAATATTAAAAAATACCATGTCACTGGAGTGTATAGAAAAGAACAGCAAATGTAGGTTCAGCTAAGTGAGGCTGCATAGATAACATCACAAATCTGCAAAGTTTATTTTACACCCACTTATAATAATGATGAGCATTAAATGTTGTTACCGTCCATTATACTGACTTACTGCTCAAAGTGATCTCCATGGAGCAGGCACTAATGACCAAACATTGCTGCTATCTGCAGGACACTGGAGAACCACAGAAGAAACATTCCACCAAGAGTGCCCAGTTCCCTCTTTGCCACGTCATCCATTGGTGGCAATATCCAACACCCAGATGTGTACACTAGACGGAGACACAGGTAAGCTAATACTGGAGCAGTCTCGGTTTTCTCACACAAACCTGCCACCACGAACCGGGTATTAAGTGACACTGGCCTATTCTGCACACGAGCCAAAAATAGCTGTCTCGGTCATGTTTAATCAGTTTTGTGATTTTGATATCTTACGATCTCATCTTTCAACGTCTAGTTTATTTTACTCAACAATTTATTTTACCCAATCAATAAAATACATGCATCAAAGCGAAGCCATAGATTAAACATAAAAAACTATTGAAGATATTTCAACAAGTGAGGTATCATTTCAAAGCTTGTGACCTGTGGTATCCCAAAAGGTACAGAACTCACAGTTTTGCAACTTAATACCCACTTTGCTTTGGCTGGTATGTGAGCTCATTTGTTAATGTCAAACCATGTGGCTTGTAATCTCACATCACATGGATAACTGTTAATGTGAGTTACCAAAGTGCAGACATGTTTGATAAAAGCACCAGTGGCAGTGCATAAATATGACACACAGAATATCTGGTTAGTTATCTGGCTAGTGTCAATATTAGCTCATGTAACAAAACAACTACCGGGTATGTATTGTGATTGAGCACTTGGTGAAAGTTTCGTGTGCACTGACAGTCTTCCTAGATAGTGTCCCTAAATGGTGTTATTATGAGTGAACTGAACGTTGGGTTAATGTCCTAGACCACGAACTTCTGTCCAGTATCACTGATGCTCTACCCTTCTATTTCATTGCCGCCGCTGTCCATGTGCCTCTCCATGTTCATTCCCAACCTTACACCTTTGGCCTCTCATCTACCAGTTGGCGATGTATTTCAGAAAACACAGTGGCTTTTCTGCAGGGTCTTTCTCCTACAGACAATTGAGTGCTTATCAACTCACCAGATGGCGCCAGTGTACATGAGTGGTTTATTGCTCCACGGCTGGATGTAAAAGCTAGTCTAAATAAATTATTACCAACTTTCATTTAAACATAAGAAACAAATGGTAGGTCCAATGTTTTTGACTCTTCATATTTGATGTACAGTTGAGATATACACAAATAGAAATTGGTCGTTTCTGCAGACATCGTCAGCGACAGTATAGTGGCCGCAGACAGAATCGTGTTGCTATGACGACAAATGCATCCCAACTGCGACTACCTCAATTCAGAGACCTCTGGGTGAGACTTGAGGCATCAAGGTAAATTACTCGGGGAGTTAATGGTTGTGTAATACACGCAATTAAGATTGTATTCATGAGTGGCCTCATTTACATGGTCCAGATGGTTGTATGCAGCTAATCATAAGATACCTGTGCTAACATGGCGAGACATGTATTCCAAATTTATCATTGCATGTCCCAAGTTCGTGCGTCATGCAAATACAGTAGTTGGATAGTTATGCTAACCATTCCTTGCATTCTTCAGACTGCTCTGCCTATGATTGCTAATCAAACGATGACGTCATTCTGTAAAACTAACATCTAATTATGAAATCGATCACAATTTGCCGGCAAACATTTCCTGGGACACATTTTATGGATAGAGAAATCAGCAATAACTTACATAGAATACCCACGATTTACCCAAAATACATCCCATCCGCAAACTTAGGGAACGCTGGAGATGATGGCGGAACATGATTGTTGATTGTATTTGTAAATTATGTCAGTTTTACATACTACAATATAGTTTAAAATAATTTTGTTGACATTATTTCAATGACAGTGACTACACATTCTCACAATGTTTTATAATAATAATATATTTAGGAATGTCCAATATGTAATTGAAAAGCATATAAATGCACAAACTTTCAAGGGAACCCTGGTATATATTCAGCTGCATTCTGCCCAGTTTAATACCCAACAAACATGTTTTTCTCAGTTCTTAGTTTCACAATTTATTATATTTATAGTAAACAAATTGGGCAACACAAGTATTCTTAATGTTTTTATATGTCCTGTCTGACTTATGCTGAGATGTGATGACTGATGTCACATCAACATAATGATAGAGAAATAGAATCTGATCTATTTTTGTCTGGTTGCACCGAGTAATTTCGTCAATGCATGTTTACATGAAACAACTAATGTTGTTGCTGAAAATCATTGCATCATGTAAACAGGTCCTGTTTTAGCACATCAACTTGGTACTCGGTAATATTGTACTTCTCAGATGTTTCTGTTGCCATACACCAACCACTGGCTCTACTAATTTATCTGTATCATTATTCTACTTTTACACACTAAAACATACAACGCATTCGTCAAAATTGTTGTGGTCTTGCAGACAACATAATCTTTGTCGACATATAATTAATTGTCTCATAGCGTGTTCTCTGATTACAGGCTACTAAGAATTATTGAGCTGGCATACTTTCCGAGGGTATTAGAGATACAGTCATGCTTCTTAAAGCTGTATGAATAAATCAATTAACTAAATAAAATAAAATAAATTAAATTATTTTTAATCATGTTTATTTTCTTATATATCTTTCCAGTTTTGGCCCGAACAGTTTCTTCCTGCAAAAGCCACAGGATGAGATGAAGGTGCCGACTCCAACGTATGCCATGCGGAGTCAGTTAGAGTCTGCCTCATGCGTGCCAGCTACCTCAATGGTGGTCCACCTTGCCACCTGCACCATCCTAGGGCTTCACTTCTACTTCGCTCGGCCTATGTATCTATAGGGTTGCCTTGCCAACACACATACGGGTACTCTCACTGCCAGTTCAACTCTCGGTAGTGTCTCTTCCTATTGCCTTAGTTCACTCGGCTGCATACTTAATAGCAATAGTGGACTGATGAGCGGATGGCAGTAGTAGACTATTTGCGACCTGACTGAACCCTTCTTTGAAATGTCAAGTTGTTCCTGCTGTTCCCAGATGTAAAGCTGCTTACCCTCTGTACATAAATATTGGAATTCCATAAATATTGTTGGGTTTTAAGTTATTTATTCTGGTAACATAACAATTTCTATTATAATAAAACCATGCTTATTTAAAACCAGTGATCATTCTATACCACCTTGCAATACTTATAGAACTTTAGAAAGTGTTAACATTTCATTTGTTTATTATTTTAAAGGGAGTCAATCTGATCTAATTCGCTAAGTTAAGAGCTGCGGTGCAAATAGTCTCATCCTTAAACGTCCTTGATTCGAGTGCATTCGCTTTGAGTTAAGATTCCCATCAAACCTGAGGCCATGTAAACTGTGGCTGTGTAAACAAACTGAATCTGCCCTAATCATTAAAATTTCAACCAAAAAAATGGTTGAAACATCTTTGGGTAGTCAGTATGTTATAATATTGTTTATACTGTATAACATGATTTTACGATAAAAACTCAGATTGCCTCCCGTTAAAGCAAGAATGTAAAATTTTAAGATGCTGTTTGATTTTACTGTTCCACTCATAACATGAAACTGTTTTATTACTATGAGGCATTGGTGATTCATTTAATGTCACATCAAAGAACTATTTTTTACCTTGATGTTAATGATATTTCCACAAAAATTACACTGACATCTACCGGAGAGAAAGTAGCTACGTACTAACAGCAGTGAATGAAGTCAACAAATTAAGTTTATCATGTTCATATTTTATGTTGTTTTGAATAAAACAGAAAACAAAATTAAAGTTTTTATCATTCAGGTATAATTACTGTTACTAGAAATATTACTAATTAGTATTAGTAACGTCTTTCCGACACTCTTTCTAGAAATGGTGTCCATGTATGTCCATATAGACTTTAGTGGAACCGGCTGACTGGCATCACAGCACACAGAACTAGAACACTGAACAGTACAAGGATTGCACAAAAGTGATCAATGCTTCCTGTTTGAATGGCAGTTGACAGATAGAGTGCAGTGGTACAATATGTATCATGTGGTGTTATGTTTGCATGCATGCTTCTTGAGTGCCCTGGCACTGGAGAAAGCCCTGTCACACACACCACATGCGTACGGTCGTTCACCAGTGTGCACGCGCTCATGGCAGCGTAATGCACATCGCTGTGAGAACCCTCGTCCACATGTGCCACAAGTAAACATCTTAATCACCATGTGACAGCGCTTGTGGCAGGCCAGGTCTGTCGGACGTGCAAAGGCCTTTCCACATTCAGGGCACGTGTACGGGCGCATGCGTGTGTGCACGCGCTGATGCGCCTGCACGTCACTCTTCTGTGAGAATGACTTACCACACTTGACGCACTCGTATGGCTTGTGGTTGGTGTGCGTGCGTTGGTGGTGGCTTTTGAGGGCTCCGCTCTGGCTGAAGGTCTGGCCACAGACCAAGCACACGAAGGGCTTCTCACCGGTGTGTCTACGCGAGTGGATGAGGAGCACACTGGGGTGAGCAAACATCCGGCCACACTGAGGACACATGAGTGGAGGTTTGGTTGTCTTGCCTCGGCCACGTGCCTTGCTTTGTGTCTGTGTAGTAATGGCTGATTTTTCTTCACCTGCACGCGTGGAGGGTTTACTTGACGTGGGTGAGAGTCGAGTCTTCACGCTGGCTACAGCAACAGGCAAACACGTAGCTATAGTTCTCCACCATGCATGCAGGAACAAATACTTGCACACACACATGCGCAGGCACACACGCACGTGTACAGACATGCTGGCACATATACACGCATGCATGCACAGGCAAACACATTCACTGCAGGTAGGGACATACACATAGGCATGCACACAGATGTACTGCAGGAAAAAACAAGCAAATACACACATGCATGTACACATGCATGCCTATGATGAATAAGATGTGATGTCCGTATGTGTGTGTGTGTATGTGTGTAGTCGAGATTATTACTTAATCAAATTATGGATCAAAGGCTATAGTGTCTCTTCCAATAGACACAGGGAGTGTGGGGGTGAAAGAAATTGCACATGATTATGGATTTTTTTTATAAACAAGTACTAAACAATTTGTCAGGTCAGTTACTATAAGATTGTTAGTGTGTTTGTAAAAATGTTCCTGTTCTTATCTATAGCTGTGAAAAAAGTAAATCTGCAATATTAGTTTTAGAAATAAAAAAATGCAATAATTATAATAATGACGTAATGTGTTATACAGAGTGACAGTATAAAATGATATGTTTAAGTAGTTGTAATTACTTTTAAATAAAAATTAAAATGAGTCCTCAAACAGAACAGGAACATCACCCCAGACTTCAGGGAAAAGTTTCTGATAACAGTTATAGTTATGCACAAGTTTGAACATTCTCTCTCACCTTGTTCTGCATCAACCATTGGATTAACATGAACTTTTTGTCGAGACTTCACATCATCATGACCTTGACCTCCATTGACCTCGGCTGGACTCTTCAGTTCTGTCTCATCACACGATCCTGTGTCCATACATTGATCATCTGGCAAGGAAACAATAGCTTTCTTTTCTGTTATTTCCTGAACTTTAAGTTTGTTTTGCAATGTAAGTGACTGATCATGGTCTGGACGCAGTGTCTTGCTACTCTCTCTTTTATTAGCTGATTGAGAACAACTGATGACAGAACATTTCGAAATAACATCATCTGGGCATTTTCTTGCACTATTGTGCTCGTTTGCTCCTGCCTTAGAATTATGAACTTTGTTATCAAAACCTGGTTCAGTTGTGTTCACTTCTACGCTGCTTTCAGACAACCAGTTGGTGTGTGGTGGGTTGATAGCCACTTCTACTGCAACACCCTCATGCTGCATGTAAAACTCGCACAGATAAACCAGCATATGTAATTCCAAAGTTTCTGCTGCCTCCAGTACTTCAGCTGCCTGTGAGGTACTGGCCAAGGTCACTGTTCCACTGTAGATGAACTGGAGCAGACATCGCCACACGTGACATGGATAGTTCAGGTCTCTAGGTAGACACAGGTGGTCACTGCTGCGCTCCAACTGTGACATCAACACTGGACTGGCTGCTGTGAGCACGCAGCCATGGGCTAGCAGGTCACAGTCGCTGTCACTCATGCGCAGTCGCGTGTCGCACAAAGCAGCCTTTTTGTGTAGTGACATCAGGTTTGTGCATAACAAGTCCCTCCATTCCAAGTGGTGCAGGCTGGTTACAGACATAGTTACAACAAGCCCACTGGATAGGTATCACCATCTGCAAAAGAAACACCACGTTAACTGGGTTTACAGTAATACAGCGACCTTGCAATTAAGGTCACCCTAGGACAGTTCAAAATTATTTCTGTAACAGTGAAGTATAGGAAATTAGTCCCACTAATACAGTCACCTCGCTATTCAGGTCATTTGCCCATTCCCAAGGGTGGCCTTAATAGTGAAGTTCCACTATAAACTGTCACACCATTATATATATCTTTGAACTGGGTCAATAGTTTGATGCTAGTCTGGAGGTACTAGCTTAGAATGCCAGACTGACTGCCAATCCACTTATTTTATAAAATTGTACACAATTGTCCAATTCACCAGCCATATGGGAAGGACATTGAAAATGTTGCTACTCCCAAAAACGGCTATTCCATAAATGTACATCCTACTGTTACTAGTATAGCACACATAGTCATGGGTAAACATACAATCTGGTCACTGTGGATGATATAAATTTGTATTGGGTTACTTTTATGTGTTTTCTTCCATATTTGAATCCGTGTAGGTATATAATCCACTCTGGACTGCTGGAGGTTTGGCAAACTGGTGTGATCAACAGATATACAATGTGAAAATGGTTATTAGGTCTATATAAATTATTACAATTATTAAATTATTACAATCAGGTTTTAAAAGTGCTACACTTGTGCTGGTCAAAAGGATAAAACTAAAAGTGCCTAAGTGCCTCCATAGTAACAAAAATGTTCTCTTGAAGGAGGCGTCTAGAGTTGTGGATGTGACTGTGCACATAATGTAGTCAAGTTTTATACTTCAAACGGTCATCTAAGGCTAAGACTAAGTCTGATTGGAGTTCAAAAATGTGTTTAAAGTTATGTCCATCAATTTTACTCCACAACATAATTGAACAATCGCTTGATCTTGTGTTAGAGACACATTTTGGCTATTTCAATACATAGTCTTCTCTCGTATTGGTCATGTGACATAAGCTGGACGCATGATAAACACTTGCTGTTTAACCAGGGCAAAGTTGTACAGCAGTTTAACTTTAAGATGATTACTGCATCTTTTCACGAGGTGGATTTTGATTGATATGTCTTCACTCAAAAAAACTTTTTTTAACCATTTAGGCTGTGGCAATTTATGCCAGGTTTTTGTTAAGGACTATAATTATAAATCCTATAAAAGGGCTATATCTATATTATTTACTATTTAATTATTTATTACGACGTACGGCATAGCCACAAGTGCCACTGTTGATGGCATTCTACTAGTCTGGTCACTAATGACAGTGTGATTGTATTTTAGATGGTACTTTGGTAACTTTGTACTTAAAATATAGTTAAATGGCCCAAATTAGTTATCCTATACCTCACACCAGGTTACTGCCATTACAAATCTGTAATGGCAGTAACTTTCACGTATTATCACCCATGGCATTGGCATTGCTTAGGCGGAGCGTTTCAACAAACAACGCATATATCTGCTAATGGAATTATATTTTTAATGGTTAAATGATGTGAGCAACTGATCTGACTGATACGCAGAAAACGCATACATTTAAATGCAGAATTTTTCGAATGCATAAGAACAAACCAGTTCGTTGTCTCACTTGCCTAGCCAAACGCTCAGATGATTTTTGCTGTGTAAAACAGTGGCGCCACATTACGGAGTCCGGATAATCGATCCTAAGTCTACTAAAAGACAAGTTCAAAAAGGTTTTAATTTTAAAGGGTAAAACACAATTGTATTTTATGTTTTATTCCCAATAATGCAATATAACCAAACATTAACGAATTTAAAGCTGTTTAAATACATGTTCAAAGTGGTTGTACCGAAAGGTTTTCAAACCAAACATATTTGTATGAAAAGTATTTGAATCAAATAATTATTGCAAATACTTTTAGAATACCCCAGATAGTTATACCTGGAGTCAGATAGAACTTTACACATTTTATGTTACATAGTCATACTACTCTCAATATCTCTGGTGCTCCACAGTGGGACAGTTGCTGATTCTGATAAGTTATGGCAGTTTTACATGGATTCAATTTCCACTCAAAAGTGCACTTTAAAATGGTTATAAACTTGATAAAGCAAACGTGCAGTTATACAAAAATGTAAATTTAGTGTCACATAGTCGTCTATATTTAATTTCTCCTTAAAAATGCACTTTAAATGTTCATAAAGCAAATATGCAGTTATAGACAAAATTGACAATTTACATCCAGACAGTTAGTTTGATGCTTCATTTGATATAAACAACCAGAGCAGTGGAATGCTGTCTACCATACAACTATGTCTCAACTCTCCAATCACATACTTTTCCTGTTTACAAAGAATGTAAGTCTCACATTTTCTTTTGAAATCTTTCGCCTTGTGTATGCCAGCTCTACAGCTACAAAGCTTTGAAACCCTTTTTCCACTAACCTTAGCATTTGATGATACTCCTGGATGTTTCACCAGATACTTCTGGTAACTACTAACTCTTCTTTTTTCCTGCTGACTGATGTCCTTTGCTGCCAGCATTCATTAATGTCTTGAACCTGTTTTTCATAGTCTTGGCCACTTCTCTCTCTCTATCATCTGCCATGTGTTGTGTAAAAACCTAAGCAGACTTTGATGTTACATGATTGAGTATGTGACTGGCACAATGTGAGTAGGTCCAGACCCTCCATTACGTCACAGCTCACACACACTCTCGGTGTGCATTTATCACACAATTAGTCAGTGCAGTATGTATGTTTGTCATCATCTCCTCATGTTCAGCCAAGATACATTCTGCTCATAGTCAGACCTTGGTTCAATTCATGTGTATCAATTCCAATTCATAAGTATTTACCAAGGTTCAATTCAGTGTATTGACCAAAAGATCAATTCAATGATATTATTGTTTATTCAACGCTAATTCAATTAGCAAATCGGCAAAATTAGGAATTTTGTTGACTTTTGACTAAATAACATTTTGGAATTAAAAAAGGCTTTACATATCTAAAATGCACAGAATCTAGTGTAGCACAGTTTGCCCAAAATAGAAGATAAACAGCTCCAACAATTGCAACTAATAGTCCCGACTACAACTTTCACCACTTCATGGCTATGGTTTACTGTATCATATTATGACATAGACCTATCACCAACAGACAATTAGGCTGTTTCTTTTGACCAGGTTCTTGTTTTTTGACGAAATGCAACCCAACCGACTTGTACAGCATTGGGTTTTAAATTTAACTACCACCATTTAAAAGAGCTGCTTTTTAAATATTTTTCACAGAATGGTTACATTACTGGGTGGCACAAGCACTCCTAGATGCAAGATAAACACTACGACAGTCTGCCTGCCAGTTCTGTTTAAGCGGACATGTGGAGTCAAGTTCAATTCCAGTGAAATGATAATATGTACATGACGACATGCATCAATATACGTAGACATGCATTTATTACTCTATAATGTAATCTATGTTGTTGCAAGATAGATTTTACAACTGCTACATTTAATCCGAGGTAACCCCTTATTTCCATTCTGCAGTCATTCTTTTGGTAGTTGTGGGTAATCTACTTACTAATAACTAACTTTGGATCACTGTAAGTGCACCTCCATCGAGGTTTAAGGTAGTGGTTACATATTATTCTTGTGGTACACAGGGGCGTCCTTGTGTCGTCAGTCTCAGTACCCTCTGGCAGATCGCCTTGTGAAACGCTGAAGTTAAGCTCAAAGATATCATTTGCCAGTGTTCAGCTCATTTTTGTTTCGGTCAACAAGTGTGCTCATGCTACAAACACTGTTTGGGAAGTAGAGGTAATTATTTGAATAAAAAATACCGCCCAAACGCTAGTGAGAATAGTTGAATGGGTAATTATATTGGGATTCCCTCAAGTCGAGAATTGTGGTGTATGGGGCATGTGTCTGCACTTTACTCATGGGCAGTCCAGTTGTGACTGGCAAAGTCAATTACTAGATTGATTCAGCCGACTTACGTTGTATAGGATATCTGCCAGGGGTAATGTGTGTACTCACCATCCCTAGCCAGGATGCACAAGGGCAGATTAACGGGCACTATCAATAGTCAAGTTGAAATTGTGGTGTACAACACCTCTGAGGATGGTTTTTAATGCTGTTTTGAATAACACTATTTTAAGAAAACCTAGACGTTTCATCCATTATTGACAACTTCTCACTAAGAAAATCCTGAAGGCTTATAGTTATATCTGGTGAATTTATAATTTTTTTCTCATAAATTCACAAGATTTTTTGGTATTTCTTGTTTACTTGATTGGGCCCCCACGAATACTGAGCATGTGCCACATGTTGCCAGTTATTCCGCCACTGGACATGAAATGATCGGCCAATTAACATTGATAAATATAATTACATTACCAACAAGGAACCATGGAACGCTTCTTTTACAAATTAATTTACATTCACCAATTGAGCAACAAACCAAGGACAACAATAAACTTGTTCCCTCACAGCATTGCATGCAGCACATAATAATTGCCTGATAAATCGAACATAACAGTGCTGCCTCCTTGTGAATGGCTGACCCCTTAATATCCATTCAAAAACTAAATAAGTCTAAATAACTGTTTTTAAATACATTGCCAATTGGTAGAGCAGACGGGGGAGAGACAGAAAAGTGGAGGAAGAGATAGGGAGGTAGGTAGTCTTTTTGGAGCCTTACCAATCAATTGCCTAACTAAACGACAAACTATTAAAATACATTCATTAGAATTTTAATGTCACCTGTCTTGTACACATACTTGCAGGATTCACATCATTTCTCACAGACAAGCTAGATCTTCCAAACATCTTACAACTACATCTACATAAATATTTATACTGTTTTATCACAACTAATAATTGTACATGGCTCCACATTTATCAAACCCCACAGGCCACTATGAACAAAATGAAGAATCTTATGCAGTCAACAAGTGAAAGTCATCAAATTGTACCCAGATGTGCATTTGTTGGCTGATGTGCAACACGCCATTATTTGGGCCAGTACCACACAAAATAATTATCATTGGTCCTTGACAAAAAACGTTCTGTAATTGGACGAGCTGATCACAGATGACTGTCTTCTTACAAAGGTGTGCGAGACACTGCACACTGCCATTCATTTAGACACCTGAAGCAAAATGCTTGATAATGGCACATAATGGTCTCCAAATAATCGCAGTCACTTTACTAAGTATTACCCTTCTCTCAGCATCAATAATACACAGTTTAGAAAAGAAACCTGAAAACATTTTAAATGCCATAAAAGATGAACACTTGGGATAAAAACTCACCAAGTGAAAAGTGCCCATTTTATTTCTTAAATGCACATTTTTTTTTAAAAGAACAAGTTCCGGTACTGCTCCAACTAAGATTTGTTTGCCAACCACAATAACATGGATCTGTCCCAGTGCCACTGCACTGTTGAGTGGTTGGACTGCTTGATGATGGATGCCCCAGTAACTACAGCTGCTGGACCATCATCGTCTGTCATGGTGGTCCCTGCGATGTGATCGTTCTCGGTCACGGTCACGTCGGTCTTGGCCACTTGTGCGTCTCAGGAAGTCTTCTACATCTCGCTCATACTGCAACACAAACACACCCACTGTCACGACGCTCACATTGCAACACAAACACACACCTTGTCACAACATTCATACTGCAACACAAACACACCCACTGTCATGTCGCTCACATTGCAACACAAACACACACCTTGTCACAACATTCATACTGCAACACAAACACACCCACTGTCATGACGCTCATATTGCAACACAAACACACCCACTGTCATGTCGCTCATACTGCAACACAAACACACCCACTGTCATGACGCTCATACTGCAACACAAACACACCCACTGTCATGACGCTCATACTGCAACACAAACACACCCACTGTCATGTCGCTCATACTGCAACACAAACACACCCACTGTCACGACGCTCACATTGCAACACAAACACACACCTTGTCACAACATTCATACTGCAACACAAACACACCCACTGTCACGACGCTCATACTGCTACACAAACACACCCACTGTCATGTCGCTCACATTGCAACACAAACACACACCTTGTCACAACATTCATACTGCAACACAAACACACCCACTGTCATGACGCTCATACTGCAACACAAACACACCCACTGTCATGACGCTCATACTGCAACACAAACACACCCACTGTCATGACGCTCATACTGCAACACAAACACACCCACTGTCATGTCGCTCATACTGCAACACAAACACACCCACTGTCATGACGCTCATACTGCAACACAAACACACCCACTGTCACGACGCTCATACTGCTACACAAACACACCCACTGTCATGTCGCTCACATTGCAACAGAAACACACACCTTGTCACAACATTCATACTGCAACACAAACACACCCACTGTCATGTCGCTCATACTGCAACACAAACACACCCACTGTCATGACGCTCATACTGCAACACAAACACACCCACTGTCATGACGCTTATACTGAAACACAAACACACCCACTGTCATGACGCTCATACTGCAACACAAACACACCCACTGTCATGTCGCTCATACTGCAACACAAACACACCCACTGTCATGTCGCTCATACTGCTACACAAACACACCCACTGTCATGTCGCTCATACTGCAACACAAACACACCCACTGTCATGACGCTTATACTGCAACACAAACACACCCACTGTCATGTCGCTCATACTGCAACACAAACACACCCACTGTCATGTCGCTCATACTGCTACACAAACACACCCACTGTCATGACGCTCATACTGCAACACAAACACACCCACTGTCATGACGCTTATACTGAAACACAAACACACCCACTGTCATGACGCTTATACTGAAACACAAACACACCCACTGTCATGACGCTTATACTGAAACACAAACACACCCACTGTCACGACACTCATACTGCAATACAAACACACTCACTGTCACGACGCTCATACTCCAATACAAACACACCCACTGTCATGTCGCTCAGATTGCAACACAAACACACCCACTGTCATGACTCTCATACTGCAACACAAACACACCCACTGTCATGACGTTCATACTCCAATACAAACACACCCACTGTCATGTCGCTCACATTGCAACACAAACACACCCACTGTCATGACTCTCATACTGCAACACAAACACACCCACTGTCATGACGCTCATATTGAAACACAAACACACCCACTGTCACATTGCTGACACTGGAACACAAACACACCCACTGTCACATTGCTCACACTGAAACACAAACACACCCACTGTCACAATGCTCACACTGGAACACGAACACACCCACTGTCACAATGCTCACACTGAAACACAAACACACCCACCATCACGACATTAATACTGCAACATAAATACCACCAACAGTTTTGTGCAAATTTTACACCATTTTGCCGTTACGTTTTTCCTACAGATTACACGAAATACTTCCAACAAACATTCCACATCGTCTCAGTTACAAAAAGGTATCACAGTGTGTTTTAGCACTCTGCATAAGTGCCCGGTTACCAATCATTTTGTCATGCGACATGCCGTAACATTCTTGCCAGATACGGCAGGAAATAAAAGTGGCAGACTGAACGTTTTCATCACACCAAACAATATTTTCATGTGACTCTAAAATGTGCTCACATGACAATGCACTATGTAAAATGCCTGTTGCGCGAGAACATCACTGATGATAGTACTTAAGCAATGTTGAAACTAACCACGGATCGCTTGTCGACAGCCGACCGTGAACTCCGTGAGTGTGGCGGCAGTGGCTGGGGCGGGGGGTAGTCTAGTGACATGGGGTAGTGGCGGGAACGGCTGCCGTACATGTAGGATGGAGGCGCACTCATGTGTGCATACAGGCTCGCTGGTGGCTGCAACACAAGACACAGGACAGTCAGCATGGGTGTACATAGGTGGACACAGGTGGACACAACAGTCGACACAGGTGGACACACCATAGTTACCGCAGTGGATAATGGCAAACACAGGTGGACATAGGCAGGCATAGATAGACACACAGACAGGCACAGGTAGACACAGTCAACACATGTAGACATAGGTAGATACACAACTCACCACAGAGTACCATCTCTGAACAGTCAAACCACCACACGCATGCATGCACGCACGCATGCACGCACGCACCACAAAGTATCATCCCTGGACAGTCAATACACAGACATTATACACCACAGAGTAGCATTATGGCTGGGTCAAGTCATTTAATCTGTTGACAAAAACTACTCACAGGGCCAAATGCTGGAGGTATCATCGGAGGTCCTGCCCTCGTGAATTCTCGCATGTAGTCACTATATGTCTGAAAGAGAACATAATTAAAGTTGTACTGGTGGCATAAGTGGCAACTTACAGTTGTAGAAGCATCACCATTCAATATCCTCGGAAAATCCGAGCTCAGGGGCACAACAAATCCAAAGAACTAAGCGTTCTCGTTGTCAAGTATAGAGCAAAAGTTGTCTACAGATGGATGGAATTGCTAAGAAACTAAGGAGGATATGCAGTATTAAAAAGACAGGTTTTTAGATGACGGCGAAATGAAACTATTTCTTACTGACTTTAACACCAATAGGGAGTTGGTTCCACAAAGTTGGAGCAGCAACCAGAAAGACTCGGGTTCCAGCATTTGTCTTAACTATGTGAATAAAAAGTAGATCAGAGTTTGCCGACTGAAGCTATTTAGGTTTCTTTGCTGGAGTAGGCATAGAATATAGGTATGCAGGTTGTTTGGATGATAAGGCTTGGTAAGAGTAATTGTAAAGATCTTAAAATAATGCGATATTGCACATACAATGACATATCCCGGTGAATGTGATGAAGATCACAGATATGATCAAAACAGTGGCGACATGTTTGTAATATACATTGTCTAAAATTGAAGTTATTATCAAAGATTACTCCTAGATTCCGTGCTGAGGTTCCTGGTCAGATGTGCTGACTCAAAATACGTGTTGGGAAAAACCATCAAGTTTACCATGCTGCATTGGAGTACCAATGAAGAGAAATTCAGTCTTAATTGCATTTAACTTTAATTTCCTGTCAGTCATCCAGTGGAAGATATCTTGGAGGCAATCACTAAGCTGGTTAAGGGAGCTAATTGTATCTGGGGTAGCCAAAGAAATGTAGATCTGTGTATTGTCAGCATAAAGATGATGATCCAAATTATGACAGACAACAGAGCTTACTGGCATGGGGTAGAGTGAAAAGCAAAGGCCCAAAAACAGAACCCTTGGGA
The DNA here is from genome assembly GCA_963995525.1 of Escarpia spicata. Classification (NCBI taxonomy): domain Eukaryota; kingdom Metazoa; phylum Annelida; class Polychaeta; order Sabellida; family Siboglinidae; genus Escarpia; species Escarpia spicata. The sequence continues at coordinate 46,475,839 of OZ023208.1, read as the reverse complement.
ACACCACATCAAATGGGCAGTGCAGACGAAAAGCAGTTCCCAATCTTAATGGTTTGTATCCATCAGTTAGGTAAGAAGAAAACCAGCTCAGATATGCCTTACCACTGTGATAAATGTTTAATTAGAATGTTATTATCGATAGTATCAAATGCGGCAGACAGATCAAGTTAGGTTAGGGCAGTTACGTTACCATTATCAAGTACCTGGTAATTTTAAAAGGTTATATTTAAGGATATCAGCCATTAAAGCTGTAATGTAAATCCTGTAAATGGCTCTATAAGACACATTGTGTTTCAACTCTATTGGAGTTATAGAAACGTTAACATCAGCAATGACAGTGTGATGGTCTGATAACCCATCCAAAACAATAAGTTTCTGGATAATGTTACAAGTTGAATGGGTTATCAAGAGGTCAAGCTAATGGGCATGTATGTGTCAAAAAGGTAGCATGTTGTTTAATATCAAGGGATGCCAGAGTATCATTAAACATAGTTGTCGTTGCAGAAGGTATATCTAAATGAAGATTAAAATCACCAAGAATGTTAAATTCTGAATGAATGATTGCCAGATTTTCCAACAGATCCTGAGTCTTCAAAGAAATTTGTTGTGTGACCTGGAGAGCGATAAGTGTAGATAAAGTAAGCGGTGAAAGAAGAGTAAGAAATGTCAACACAGATGGACTACAAACTAGAGTATTCAGGGCTAGAATGTAAATTAACTTTGAACTGTTGTGACACCAGAAAGCCAACACCACCACCTCGACCAACTGAACGTGGTCGATGATGGAAACCAGAAGTAGAAATGTCAGCTGTGTCATGTGGTCTGAGCCAGGTTTATGATAGCAAAGATGTCTATTTTCTTAGAAATGATTAAATCACAAAGCGAGGCTGTCTTATCTCGAACAGATCACAACTTTTTAGTGGCTACCCGAATGTTATGCTTAACGGCTGGCTCAGGATTCAGACATACATCTCCTGCTAGTAGTAGAATTATAGCTAATTTCAATGTTGGGGTAAAGCGGGGGATTGGCAGCAACCTTCAATTAAAACAATTGTTTAGACATAATAACAACATTTTTTTAAAGAACTTATGTTAACATTTTCTAGATAAAAACATGCACAACTTTTGGTGCAGGATTTACACCTCTATTAGGGCAAGACTTACACCACTGTTGGGGCAGGACTTACACCACTGTTGGAACAAGACTTACACCACTGTTGGAGCAAGACTTACACCTCTGTTGGGGCAAGACTTACACCACTGTTGGGGCAGGACTTACACCACTGTTGGAACAAGACTTACACCACTGTTGGGACAGGACTTACACCACTGTTGGGGCAAGACTTACACCTCTGTTAGGGCAAGACTTACACCACTGTTGGGGCAGGACTTACACCACTGTTGGAACAAGACTTACACCTCTGTTGGGGCAAGACTTACACCACTGTTGGGGCAGGACTTACACCACTGTTGGAACAAGACTTACACCACTGTTGGGACAGGACTTACACCACTGTTGGGGCAAGACTTACACCTCTGTTGGGGCAAGACTTACACCACTGTTGGGGCAGGACTTACACCACTGTTGGGACAGGACTTACACCACTATTGGGACAGGACTTATACCACTGTTGGGGCAAGACTTACACCACTGTTGGGGCAAGACTTACACCACTGTTGGGGTAAGACTTACACCACTGTTGGGGCAGGACTTACACCACTGTTGGGGCAGGACTTACACCACTGTTGGAGCAAGACTTACACCACTGTTGGGACAGGATTTACATCACTGTTGGGGTAAGACTGACACCACTGTTGGGGTAAGACTTACATCACTGTTGGGGCAAGACTTACACAATTGTTGGAGGAAGACTTACCCTACTGTTGGGGCAGGACTTACCCCACTGTTGGGGCAAGACTTACATCACTGTTGGGGCAAGACTTACCACACTGTTGGGGCAAGACTTACACCACTGTTGGGGCAAGACTTAAACCACTGTTGGAGCAAGACTTACACCACTGTTGGGGCAAGACTTACACCACTGTTGGGGCAAGACTTACATCACTGTTGGGGCATGACTTACACCACTGTTGGGGCAAGACTTACCCCACTGTTGGGGCAAGACTTACACCACTGTTGGGGCAAGACTTACCCCACTGTTGGGGCAAGACTTACATCACTGTTGGGGCAAGACTTACATCACTGTTGAGGCAAGAATTACACCACTGTTGGAGCAAGACTTACATCACAGTTGGGACAAGACTTACCCCACTGTTGGGGCAAGACTTACATCACTGTTGGGGCAAGACTTACACCACTGTTGGGGCAAGACTTACACCACTGTTGGGGCAAGACTTACCCCACTGTTGGGGCAAGACTACATCACTGTTGGAGCAAGACTTACATCACTGTTGGGGCAAGACTTACACCACTGTTGGGGCAAGACTTACCCCACTGTTGGGGCAAGACTTACACCACTGTTGGGGCAAGACTTACCCCACTGTTGGGGCAAGACTTACACCACTGTTGGAGCAAGACTTACACCACTGTTTGGACAGGACTTGCACCACTGTTGGAGCAGGACTCATACCACTATTGGGGCAAGGCACCATTGTTTAGGCAAGATTTACACCACCATATAGGCAGGGCATAGCCAGCTGTTGGAGTTTTACTTACCCCATTTAGGAATGTCTCTGTTCTCACAATGCCATATCTTTGTGCCCTACAAATGAACACATAACAACTTAATACAATCAAGGTTGGGTGAATTGTTGAGAATCTATTATGTCAGATGACCACATAGTAATACTAACAGAAGGTTGAAGAGTATGCACGCATCTCAACAGAGTTTAAATTAAATAATGGTTTTGCCCAAAAGTCTCACAGAAGTTGTTCTGCATTTACAACCATTTTACATTAACATACAGCAACTGTGGTGAGCACTATGATAAGATGCGGCACCCACCAGGCCCTGCACCCATCCACCCACCCAGCACTTCATCCACCCGGCCCTGCACCAACCCATGCAGCCCTGCACCCACCTGTCACGGGTCTTGTCCCGGTAGTAAGCTGCAAAAACCAACAGAACATGATTAGCACACAGTAACAGCCTAAAGTGTAGAACTGGATAGTTATAATTTAGTTACAAGCATACTTCATTAAATGCCAATCGCCACACTTAATTTATTGGAAAAAGGGTTTACCAAGTGTACAGGTTACATTGTACAATTCTTAATCTTGCCAAGTGATAACTGACAACAATGACGTCATGAGGAGGTACTTATGAACACTGCCAACATCAAATTACATAACATACCGAACTTTCAAAAACCTAACATTGTCAGCAAGACTTGTAAATCTCACCCATTACCACACCAATCTCACAGGCAATGGTACCTTACTATTTGACAATTGACAGAGATATTAGCATTCTTTTAAAGCGACATTGCCTTCTGTTCTATTACCCAGAATCTGCCATAGGTGGGAACACTAGCAGGAAGAAAGTTTGTTGAATTAGTTGTCTTGAATGTGGGAATCACACCAAACAAACTAGTATACGTTGCTGCATCATAAACATTGTAACAGGTGTGAGCATGCACAAGACCACCATAAGTGAAGGCATAAAGGCTAGGACGAAGCCAGACACCCCCCTTACAGACACTTACGGTCCCTGTCTTGGGGGAAGTCCATGCGACTCCTCTTGAAGCGGGGTGCGTCACGAAAGTCTTCAAACGATCTGCGCCTTCTAAGTAGTGAAACATGAAACACACAGGACACAGGCAATGAGATCCTTCAGACTCACACCCACTCAGTCACATCGGGCAACTAGGGTTAGACAGTTTTAGCAGAAACAACTAAAACAATATTTTCACATTAAATGGCAAGCTAGCTGGTTTGTATGTAACAGTAAATTCTGCTGAGATTTAATGTTTCCTGCCAATGCCAGCCACAACAGACAGGTAAAATGCACTGAATAAGGTGAGCAGATATGAGCATCTATCGAAACCATTTTTCTTAATACCTGTATATTGTATGATCAATCAAAGTCATCTAACAAGGTCATGCATGTTCAAAACAACAGAGTGAACACTAAACTCTTGCATAAATATGGTATGGTCTACATTTACGGCAAACAATAGAATGACAAATCACAACTGCCACCTGTACTGTGAATACACTAGTTATGTACACGTTTTAGCTATACTATTTGGAATCATAAATCATGCCAGAAACATAATTTATATTTCCTTACTAGGTCTGCTTTGTAGCACACTAAGACACAATAATTAAACATCAAGAGATGTTTAATATAAAAATGATGAGTAAAATCACCAGACAAAGAAGCTGAAAGAAAGAAAACTAAAGAGATCATTAGGATAAAGGAATCCCATTCTCTACTGGCACCAGAAAGATGTGGCATTATATGTGTTCTTCAAAGTATCTTGCCAAGTCAGTCTCTCTCACCCCTATGTTAACGTCTCATAGTTTCAATCAAAAACTTTTTTTAATTCTACAAAAGCTAGCTAATTTATCTTGTATATAAAACATTCTAATTTTATGTACACTACAATGTTCATATTCAGAGGTTAATCAAGTCCAAAAGTCAAAGTGAGACAGATATATAATTTCAGCCATGAATGCGCAAATCTGAGCAATTAATTACTGAAAAAATGTTATTATTGCTATTAAATCAATGATAAAACCAATTGTTGCCATGAAAACAATAACTAAACATTTACGTTCTAGAAAAAAGAGTCTTCTACCCGTATAAATTAACATGCCAGTTGCACATTGCAGTATCACTCATGATTCTCGGAATATCTATTCCCAAAATAATGTTGGTGAATTTAAGATCACAACACAATCCTGGGCACAAATCATGGCTATGATGCAACAATCATTGATAATGAATGCTTCAGTACATCTATGCATTATCATCATCCTTTTATGATATGTAACCCTTAAACTTTTAAATGCACATCCAGTCCTAGGATTTCTTGAGTAATGTCACATTCATATCAAAAATATATGGGCATTGACAGCACTTATCATGTTAACAGACTCTGGGTCAATTTGGAATTGAAAAGCCAATTGCAATTTTTGAATTGTTGACTTTTTAAAAGTAATTGGAACTGGTGAAAATATAAATTATAGTGAAATATTTTGTATCACGTTTTAAAAACATAATGTAATTATAAAAACTGAAATTACACAATAAAGCATATATTTGTTAATGTATTGGTCTTTTGTTCTTCGAGATGATATTGGTATTAATACAATTATTAGAATCTTTGAGTTTGAATTGGTATGCAACTAGAACCAATATAATGTAACTGACCCAAGTATACCAATCACCATCACCAAAACACATCATTTTACTTGTAATAAAATAATGTTAAACTAAATTCTTTGATGAAATAGCCAACCAATGTTGTTTCCAAGAGGCACTTGTGAGACGTGAAGGCAATGAAACAGGACATCTGATTGGCAGAATGAGCAGAGAACAGTACCAGATGTAGAGATGCTGTCAACTGTCACGGCCAAGCTAAACCACACCTAACTGTTTCTGCTGCATGCCATGTATCATCAAAATACCAGATCTCCTTCCAAGCAGGAATCTCATCTGCTCCAAACCATGACCTGTCATCCCTTCAATGACCTGTCATCAACTTCAAGCCATGACCTGTCATCAACTCCTAGCCATGACCTGTCATCCAAGCAGTGACCTGTAATCCATACCAAGCTGTGACCTGTCGTCCACTCCAAGCAGTGACCTGTCATCCACTCCAAGCAGTGACCTGTCATCCACTCCAAGCAGTGACCTGTCATCCACTCCAAGCAGTGACCTGTCATCCACTCCAAGCAGTGACCTGTCATCCACACCAATCAATGTTCCCCCACACTCAAGAGCAGTGACACCTCTCCTACTCCATACACTGACCTCTCATACCGTCTTAATAGTGACCTGTAGTGCCTTCAGTCACGTAACTGACCTTACACCGACCTACCATCCATGTTAAGCAATGACCTACCATCCATGTTAAGTTACCCCTACTAAGCAGTGACCTGTCATTTACTCCAAGCAGCAGGGGCTTAGCTGAAGACCCGTCTGCTCATCTTCAAGACTGGCAGATGACTGACAATTACAACTGATAAGACCAGTGGAACATAGAGGGGCCAGCTGGCCACTACTAGATTAACAAATACTTTCAAGTCTAGAGGCCCACATTAATATTATCATTGGCACAACTGGTAGTGGAACAAACCAACTAGATCAGCATTAATTAAATAAATGGCTCAAATGACACAGGTATGTCACTGAAAAAACTAATCTGGTCAATAATGGCTGTGACTGATGTGAATGGATTCCATGCAAGCCATTCGGGTGCAAAGCAGTGACCTGTCATCCACTCCAAGCAATGACCTGTCATCCACTCCAAGCAGTGACCTGTCATCCACTCCATGCAGTGACCTGTCATCCACTCCAAGCAGTGACCTGTCATCCACTCCAAGCAATGACCTGTCATCCACTCCAAGCAGTGACCTGTCATCCACTTCATGCAGTGACCTGTCATCCACTCCAAGCAGTGACCTGTCATCCACTCCAAGCAGTGACCTGTCATCCACTCCATGCAGTGACCTGTCATCCACTCCAAGCAGTGACCTGTCATCCACTCCAAGCAGTGACCTGTCATCCACTCCAAGCAGTGACCTGTCATCCACTCCATGCAGTGACCTGTCATCCACTCCTGCATCACAAATGCGAGGAATTGTAACCCATAAGCGTAATCATAGATAATAATTAACACTTGTAGTAGTTTTGTAGTCAATTACATTTGCCAAACAAAGCAAAATAATCACAATCGCCTACACTCATGTTTTCTATGTCATTCTACTCCTAATTCTGCTCATACATTTTAACAGTAGTCTTGATCAATAAAATACTTGTGATATAATCGCCCTATGTCTGGTGTGCATTACAACAAGCTTGGTGGTGGTACGTAGTCAATGAACTGTGGGGGTTGAAAAGTGCAACCCAAGCCACTCTGTTGACGACTACGAGTAGTATCCTGTTGACCACTAGTGGACTGCTGACTGCTAGCGGACAGCTGACGATAACGTGGTAACTATTCGTCCCATTGGCCAAACATGACAAATGCTACATGAATCTACATACACTGTACAATACTATATGTTTTGGACATCATACTGTGGATGGTGTCTATATTTACAGGTGTGATGGATGACGATGAGTCAAACCTCAAGGTACACTTTGTTAGGTGGCAACATTTCAGTTTTACAGTGATACGAGTGTTATCCCTCTAAGTCCACTTTTTGCAAAGTTATGGATGGTTGAATCGACCCACCTGATAAATTCAAGTTTAGAGAAAACAAAGTTTACATTTCAAATAACATGCCACAATTCAATCCAAAATAATTGTATTACTCAAACCAGTAGGACATTTTTTCTTTTCTTAAAAAAAATGCAAAAATTAAAATTTATTCTTTCACCCTGCGCATGTATTCACGTGACACTGCAAGACAACTCAGCATAACTCCACTATGACAATTTTGTACAAGTGAGGCTTTAGCAAATCAGTGTGCTCAAAATCAGATGACACAAGACAAACACACCTGGACAGACACAATGACACCTGGACACACACACACAACGACACTCGGACACACACACACAATGACACCCGGAAACACACATGATGACACCTGGACACACATGATGACATTTGGACACACACATGCATGCACGCACGCACGCACGCACGCACGCACGCACGCACGCACGCACACACACGACAATTGGACACACACATGATGACACTTAAACGCACATTACCACTGCTCCAACTGGCTACCTCACAGACAATGCATCACCAATCAATCCTAATACCACCTTCACCAATGAAATCACAAAACAGAATGCACCGTAGCCACGGAGCACAGAGTTGATGCGCTTGCTTGGTTGTCACTGTGGCTGAAAGTGACACTGGTTACTATTGGAGACAGACATGTGGCAACAGCTGTAGGACACATTTGTACACATGCAACATGCTCCTCAAGTAACAGGTACGCTGTTGTTGAGAAGACAGAAACACCTGAAGCAACGCACAGCCTATCTTCAGATCACTGTTTACACCAGTCTATAATGTCAGGTTTTTTGTTCATGTTGCCTTTAAACCTCATTGATCTGGCATAGCACATGGGAAAAATAACATGAACTAACAAAAGTCCAACAATGCAAATCACATTAACGTTACTGCTATGTGTCAGTGCAAATGAAATGTTTACTTTGATTATAGTCCAGGACCACAAGAGTGTCAAGTTAGGTCAAGCTACAAACCTTTATAGAGACACTGATTTTCCGCATCGTGAAAAACGATCGCAAAAAAACAGATTGCAGTATTTGCATTTTCAAAACGATCTTCCATGATCACAAAAAGAGCAGAAGCACCGCCTCTTTCACCGATAATGCCTTAACTGGAGATATTTTTAAACAAACGTTTAAAATGCAACTGTTAATTAATTTTTTGTGTGGATTTTTTACGGAGGATTTGTAAAATGCGCAAGGCAAATCGTTGCAAAGTTTCATGGCGCCTGTGCTACCTCGGGTCAACCAACATAAACTGGGACACACGCAGAAGGCGCTAACATAAACAGTTTCGCAATCGTTGCCTGGCTGTCCACTAAGCACATGGAAGACATGTTGCTAATTAAATGTAGTTGTTACATCATTAGAACACATAAGTGTACATATTCCAGCTTCGAACACAAAACGCGAAGGAGTAACAACACCCTAGGTTACAATGGCTCGAAATGAGATCATCCCCTTTTAGTTCTAACAAATTCCGTTGAATGGCGTCATATATAGCGCTAGATAAAAATTTAATGATTAAAAAAATTATTTTGTGAAACAGCAGTGATTTGAAATTCATAATTGTTAATATAATTGCTTGTATAATTTACATTTGCTAACTTATATATTAAGCACTGCTGCATTAGAAACAACCAGTCATTTATATGTAATTGTATGACAGGAATTATTTGATTACCTAAATTGTTTATGTACGGTTCCTACTGTGGTGCAAATATTGCACAAATTTATGTTGTTAGAAAATTTAGCCACACCGAAAAACAGTATTATTTAGATGCAGAGATCATAACATTGTGATATAATTTGCCTTTTTTGAAATGGAAAATCGGTGTCCCTACCTTTATAGAATATTAACATCATGTTAAAGTTATTAGGGACGCATTTGCGGCTTTTGAATTTCTGTTGTCATACGTTTAGTTTGATAACATAGCTGGAATAATATTTCATGCTTACATCAAGATATTTTGTAACAGCCCCCTTGATGCCAATAAAAAAACTATATTTGTTTTATCTCCCACAAACAGCGAGTTTCATTAACCCCGAGAGAAGAGAATGAACTGAAAGTGAGCAACATACCGATTGCGTGGCATCACTTCTAGCCGTCGGTCGCAGTGAAAGTAATTACGTAAGAGTTCAGTCCGACACTTTTCAATGTCACTCCAAGGGAATGTGTTCCCAGCACATATCAACAGTCTCTCACTAAACACAGTCCTGCTACCAACACTGCTCACCCGAGATGCCAGCGCGCTCAGGCAACTGTGCACACTATTGGAGTCCGTGTGCGGCGAGCGCACGTGTGTGAGTGCGAGGGGATGTCAAGTCCATGAGCAAGTGGGGGAGTTGGCACGCGACATCACCACGAGATGCTGTGATGCGAGCAGCACAACAAATGCATCACTCAAACTGTCCACTGACACCAGCATGCCTGGCACACTGCTAAAGCGGCAACACTGGAACATCGCAACTAGGAACAGTCAGCACTGTTGACTTTACATGACTCTGACACAGGTGGCTGCAGTAGTAGTAGAAGCAAGTGCTCAAGTTGGACTGCCATACTTACCAGTAGTAACACTCACAAGTTACTGCTTAATTATAGATGCGATGGAATGTGAAAGGTGGAGATGACTCAATTTTACTTTGCACTGCGAGATCCATTATATGGCAAACATAGCCAGCTTTGTAGTTGTACCGAGTGGATGACCGCCCACTTTGCCCAACGCGCGTGGCCCACACCTCATCACACAGTTCTTTGGCAAAATGTCCTGACATCAACAAGCCTAACCTAGGGAGATCTTGACGTGGCGCAGGTGGTGGTGGTGGTGGCGGCGGTGCTGCAGATGAGGGCGGAGCCCTGTGGCCGTAGAAACGTTCTCGTTCCAGTAACCGACGTGCGCGCCTCGCTTTGATCGCAATTGCCTTGAGGTCGATATTCTCGTCAAGAGGAAACATGCGACACAATGTCTCTGCACACTGCGCTTCCACAGGCTGCAAGAGAAATCATCAAAAATTAACAAAAGCAAGTCTGTCAGTCAGTTACGTAACAGTGTTCTTGAAGAGTGGTCTTGCACATATGCTGCAGCAAACTCTAGTCAACTCCTCGGCAATTAGTGCTTATCCAAATATCACCAACCCTTCAACAAATCATTAGCAAATCTTTAAAAGAAATGAAGGCAACATATATAAGTTAAACTCATTTGCATATTGGTAAGCGTGGTAACAATTTACTGTTTGGCACTTGTGTCATGCAGTGGGGGGAATCGGATAACAAAATATGCAAAATGTGTAACTGTATACAGTCGCACAGAGAAAGTTTTAATGCTAGGTAGCTCAAAATTGCACCAGTTGTTCATTTTATGTTGGTGTACTGTATTTAATTGTCCAAGTGTATATTTTGAAAGAGTATTAAGATAAAAAATATCATGATGTTTTATACATACTTTTTTAAAACCAAACAGGTGTTATAAATACTAATACGTCTCTGTTGTAATGCCAACGCAAATCGGCGTATATACCCTTTCAAGTGCAGAATGTCATTGTTCACTCTATCGTCAATGTGAACAGTATTACCTGGAGAGTTAGAGATCTCAACAAGATGCCACCGCCACCACCACCATGGGGTTACAAAGCAACATCACAACAATATAAATGATGTTTAATGTTCTGGCATATATGTGAAATGGTGAATACACTTGCGAGAGATCTTGTGAAATGGCCACAAAAAGACAGGCCCATACATACCTGGCCGTCCCGCCCAATCTTGATTGGTTTGTTGTCATTCCAAAGGTTACGCAGCATATTTGTCTTGCTGAATGGAACTTCATGTCTGCATTTATCAAAGCAAAACATTTAATCAGCATTTCAAATCTGCATTCAACAGTGTGAACTCATATTAACTCATTTCAAATCTGCATTCCACAATTAACTGGCAACAACCATTAACCTGAGTTGACAAAAATAAAAGCGTTACTTTTCTTCTGATGGGTCTTACAATATATGAACCTCTGAAAGTTTGGCGCACAAGATGCAATGTATCTTGGAGTAAGTTTTAACAGACACACATAAAGGTAAGTTCTTATATATAGCGCAGTATCCAGTCCTCAGGACTGCTCAAGCTTCATACTTTACTCCCCAACAGACCTGTTCAATCAAACACCATCTCGACTTCTCTGGGAAGCATCCAGCACGCTGCAGTTAATGCCTGAAGACTATTCGTACACAAATTTCCACCACTGTCTACAGCCAGGTACTCATTCATATAGCTGAGTGAACTGGAGTAACGCAGTGTGAACGAACTTGCCCAAGGTTCGACACCGCAGCACAGGATTCGAACCTGGGTTCTCTCGGTCAAGAGTCTGAAGCTCTAGCCACTGCACCACTGTGGTCCACGCTCCATACGCTAACTCGATTGTAGTTAGATAACAACATGAATAATACATATTAGTATTATTTAGAAACAGAAGACATCATTTGTACAAGCCTGCAAAGTAAAATGATTATTCAATTATTAGCCAAGCTACTCATACAAATGAAAACAACTACTACACTACTAAAAGCAAGCCATTGACTTGCTTCACCAATATTTAAAGCTGTCGTTTTGTTTGTCTAATTTTATACAAAAATAAAACCTATGTAGTATCTACTACAACGTGGTAGCTCATTAGTGCAAATGTGTTACTTAGTTTTGATGAAAACACAACTATAAAGTCTTGTATGAGTGGAAAAATTTCAAAATTGCCTGTGTATAGTAGGGGGTTCCTAAATGATCTTATCTATATTGAACATTAAAACTCTTTTGGGGTTTCTTTCAGAGACCAAGTGAGTGACAGTGATACAGCCTGTCACTGACAGAGGATTGTCAACCTCCTGTCACACCGTGAAGCACCGTGACAAGAACTAGTTGCTTCTGATCACCAATTCCTTCCTGTATTACCATCTGTAATTATGCTGGACCAGTCACCGGCTTGATCATTGCACATCTTGTATGAGAATGAGTCAAGAGGAAGCAGCAGTGCCTACCTGTTGATCCAGTCAAGCTTGAAGACGCCACTGAGAGCGCGGGCACTCATCCTTGGTGGCAGAACCCACCGGATGGGAGCATGGTTCTTGTCTGATTCTCCCGTCACCCTTGCATAGCCTAGTGACAATCATGATACAGATAGTAAGTATTCTCTTCTGCTCTACTTAAACTGAACACTCTCTGTGTCATATATATTTGTAGTACTCTGTAAATAACACGGAACTTTGTAAAGAATTGCACCAATATATGACATAGATTCCATCAGAGAAGACACAAATGGCAGGGTTCAATCTAGGACAAGTGGGCCAAAACCCCATGAAGGATGTAAAAGGGGGCCATTTTTTTAACATTGCACCTATGGCAGGGAATGAAAATAAACATTACTAATGACATAATGTGGAGTTCTTGTATTATACTGATTTCCCATCTAGGTGCTGCAGCAAATTAACAAGGATGTTTGTCTGAATTTCCTGAACAGAAATGGCAGTCTCTACAACTGACATCCCATTGACGATATGATATGTATGTAACACCAACCCTGGACATGTAGTTAATAAATTATATTACAATAATGGGGGGTCAACTTTTTCTGCCGACACTGCAGGAAGCCAGAAAACCAGCTTTGCAATACCAAAGGACAAAACTGTTTTTTTTTCAAGTAGTCACAAGAATTTAAATGAAATCAGACCATACTTTTAACTGTAATTCATGCAACATGTTATCGCTCATTTACTTCATATAAAAAGATTCGGAAATGAGAATATTTTGAGAAATATTTATCATAAAACGGTACTTTGGACTTCATGTGTTTATTGCGGTTTGTGTTTTGGGATTTTATGAAAATAAATAATAGTAATTTAACAACTTTTGCATTGTTCTACCGGTGGAGCTACACGCCACGCCACGCCACGCAAGTCACCCACACCACTCTCTAAAAACACAACATTACTGAATCTTGATAGCTTGCCTCATTTACGAATCTTCAAACCTCCGTGTAGCCAATTTTCGTGGATATTTGGGGATGCTTGCTATTGTGTCTTGGCTATCTTGCACACAATTTCCGGAGACATACAAAATATTGAATAAATTAAGGGATTTCCTCATCAATTAATGTAGATTTATCTTTTAGAGTGCATCAACTGAATTTGTGTGAGCCAGATGCCACTTTTACGCGTCCTTGGGTGCATTTGTTAAATTTTGGTGGGTCATTTGTTAAAATACTGCGTCAATGGCACAAAGGCACGGCCTGGATTGAACCCTGAAATGGCATATGCAGGCTCTACAGAACTCTAAGTGTAAGTTAACTCTAAGTTAATAATTATGATGGCTTAGAATAGTAAAGCCAACTGGAGTTATTTTAATGTTCGACATCATGTTGTCAACCATTTAGGATAATAGTGTATATAAGGCAAGACACGGCAGTTTAGGTAGGATTATTTTTTAATTTGTGCAATTTTGTTTTATCCAAAGTATGGACTGGATCATACTGAGTGGAAAATATTCTGAACTTTTTTGGGCAAAATCCCCCATTTCCATGGTAACAAACAAAATAGCCATAATTTTCAGCCAACATTGGCAAATTTACAAACACTGCCATTCTTTTTTGAGCATATTATTATTATATTATTACAATTCTTGCAAATTCATGTTCAGTATACATTCTATTGTGAAATGATCAGAGCATTTCTCCATGTCTTGTTTTTATTTTTTAAATACTTTATAAATTACAAAATAAACTAGGTTTTTGGCAACAAATATGCATATATATTTCAAACCATCGAACATTTAAAAGTGTCTGATCATGTCACAGCAGAATCTGCTGAATGCAACACTGAAAACTTTATGTTTATAGCATAATTACTCCCAAGTATATCATGTTTCCAATAGCAGAAATTAATGTTGTTGT
>OZ023208.1:46410400-46461325 GCA_963995525.1 Escarpia spicata | reverse complement strand
AGTATGCATACAAAAGGTTATCATAATCTGGCAGAAAGCCATTTTTTTATTTTTGTCAAGGCAAAAAAACACCATTTCACCTTGGGTGTCTGGCCTTAATAATGCTACACAGATTAGACAAGACACATGTTATGTGCAATGGTCAAGAGACAGAGCATTGGATTGTCGCTTAACCTGTAGCGGACTAACTCTAGAGGTTACTCTAAAAAAAACATAAAAGCAATATCCTAGTAGGACATTACCGAGTAATTATCCACATCCAGACATCTGCAGCTGAGGGGCAACAGCAATGCTGGCATCCTACAGGTTTGAAATACAACCTACAGATGTGTTTGAAATACAGCGTCACCACTGACATATTTACCTGAGTAAAATGATGTGTTGTAAGAATGAAATCAACTAAGTAAAGTGATGTGTTGTAAGAATGAAATCAACTAAGTAGTGATGTGTTGTAAGAATGAAATAAACTAAGTAAAGTGATGTGTTGTAAGAATGAAATCAACTAAGTAAAGTGATGTGTTGTAAGAATGAAATAAACTAAGTAAAGTGATGTGTTGTAAGAATGAAATCAACTAAGTAAAGTGATGTGTTGTAAGAATGAAATCAACTAAGCAAAGTGATGTGTTGTAAGAATGAAATCAACTAAGTAAAGTGATGTGTTGTAAGAATGAAATCAACTAAGTAGTGATGTGTTGTAAGAATGAAATCAACTAAGTAAAGTGATGTGTTGTAAGAATGAAATCAACTAAGTAAAGTGATGTGTTGTAAGAATGAAATCAACTAAGTAAAGTGATGTGTTGTAATAGCATTACCACATGAAAAATAAAAACTGCATTACCTAAACATGTTTTGTTATGCATGTAAGGAGCTTCTTCTTCTTCTTAAGTAAATGTTTTTTATTTCATGAAAATCGGACAACTACTGACAAAGTTATTAAGTTGGAAATGTTACATGTGAACATGAAAAATAACACAGAAAGAATAGGGTCACAGTATTTCCAGGGTGTACCCCTATTTTACCATTTTTGTCATTGTTTTCACAACAGATAAGTAATTAATTAAGGTAATTACCTAAAAATTTGCATATATAGGTATTTTCACATGAGGAATAAATTTTTTGCATTTTCGTTGACCTAATTTGCATATTTCATGACCTAATTAGCATAATATGGCTGACATATTGAATCATAGACTGTAACAAGATGCAATTCATGTCATGTCATTAATTGTTTAGAGTATATTTACAGGATATCAGAAAATGTAATATATCTTGTTTCATTATAGTTAAATTCAATCCCAATTTTTTGTCAAAATTGGTGTATCATTAGCATAATTATTACAAAATGGCGGCCATATTGAATGAGGATTCCTAATGTTTTGTGAAGAAATTGTTATTTTGAGCATGTAATTAACTCGGTAATGGCGTTTACAATAGTACAGCATAAACTGTTTCATTGCTATCAATTAATTACCACAATTTGAATAATTTGTGGAGTAATTTGCATAAAATAAAATGGCGGACATATTAAATGTAGAATCCCAATTTTTGAATACATTTTTTTCCAAAAGCACATCTTTACTATTTGAGGCATGTTGTAAAATAGTACAGCACAAACATGTTCATTAGAACTCACTTATTTGCCATTTACATAATTGATTAATGTAATTATCATAAAATAAAATGGCGAACATAGTAAATTTGGTATCCTCATTCGTTATAAAAATTTTCAAAAGCATTATCAATTTATCATTTAACGTTTAGCACTTCTTATCATAGTACTACATAAAGAGTTTAATTACTATCATTAGATGTCACTTAATTCCCACTTTGCATAATTAATGTCTATATGAGTTATACTTAGCAAAGTGAATTGCAGAAAGTGTCATGGACCTGAGAGATACCTGCATTTAAATACACAGAGTAATGAATAATTGCTTCAACAACTCAAATGTTATTGCTAGTCTCTGTTGTTACAATAGTTATATAAATAGGAATATATAATTATTAACCCATTAGGCCCCAGGATTTTATTAAAACATGCCTTCCTGTTCCCAGGATTCCCGACAAATTTTGAGCGATTTTACCTCCTTGTGTTAAAAAATCTGTAGAAAAAAAACTACTCAATATTGACAATTACAAGTTGTGTTTATTTTGAAGAGTCCTAATTTCTCCACATGCATGTACAAATAGAAATATAATTTAGCCATAAAATGTTGACACTTGATCACAATTTGCAAAGACAAATAGCAAATTTTTTAAAATTTTGAAAGTTATTCTACTTTGCGACTGACATTTGACAATGAACTCATGCTACTACCCTATGCAACCAAATGAAGAAAATGTAGCTACATGTGTTAGCCTTGCAACATTGAAAAAATTATAAAATTCTGATGGTTATTGTTCAAGTTACACAATATAGTGTCATGAAAAATATAGAAATAAAAATGTTCGAGAAAACATGTTACACAGGCATGAATTGAAATATCTCTGCTAAAAGCCATGGTGCTCCCGGAAACACGGTCCAGACTTGCACAGGGATACCCTACACAGTGAGCACCGTACGAGGTTTCAACACAACGTTTCGATGGAGTGCGCCTTTTGGCGGAAATGCATGCCTGGCATGCCTTCTTCCGCCCTTCAAACAGGACAAGGTCGTGTCCTTGAATCACATTCCTCTCGACAATTTGGGATACTTCGTGAACAGATTGCACGGCCGCTCGCTTGCGGGAAGAGAAGTTATCGCACATCTGATGCATCACTGCCATCCTGAAGCTGAGGAGTGACCACTCTCTGTGGTTGCTCGGCATTGGCCTGTTTGCCACACACTTCAAAATGTACGCATTCACCATTGCGAAGTTGAACAGGCCGAAGAGGACGTACTTCCACCACTTCCTCCCGGCTCGACCGACGTTGTAATAACTCCGGAACTGGTCAAGATGGTCGACCCCTCCCATGTTCCGGTTGTAGTCGACGATCATCTCGGGCACCGTGACCATCTCGTTTGGGGCAAACCGGGTTCGGGGTTTCACAGTGTCCCTGCCAGTCGTGTTAGTTGCCACAATAAACACGTCACGCCTGTCATACCACCGACAGAACACGATGTCACGATCTGTTGACAGCTTCTCGCTCTGCCCCCTCTGCAGTGCGATGTCGGAGATCTGCTTTGGTAGGCCGCGACTGTTCTTCCGAATCGTACCGCAGAAGTAGGTGTCGGCATCGTGTAGGTCACGGATCAGGGCGAGGGAGGAGTAAAAGTTGTCAGCGTAGAGGTGGTGGTTGCGGAGAAGGTAGTCTGTTGTCAGCTTCATGACGACGTTGTACGTCAGTCCCATGCCGTCTGCTAGTCGATCATCGCGCCCAGTGTACACATCAAGGGCCAAGCAGTAGCCAGTGCGTGCATCGCACAACACCCACAACTTTATCCCCCACTTAATGGGCTTCTTTGGCATATATTGTTTCCAACGTAGCCGGCCGTTGTACTTGATCATTGCCTCATCAACGGACAGGGCAACACCAGGTGCAAACAGACGAGGAAAGTTCTGTTGCATGGTTGACAGGAATGGCCGAACCTTTCCCAGCTTGTCTGCACGATCTTCAGTCGCTGGATCGGTCGCGTGTAAACAGTGCATCAGCTGCTCATACCTGTTCCTCGAGATCCGGGAGCTGATGTATTGGCAGTTCAGTGCTGGATCAGTTGACCAGTAGTCTCGGTACTGGGGCCGCTCGTTCACTCCCATCAGGATAAGGATCCCGAAGAAGAAGCGCATCTCATCCTCCGTTGTGTCCGTCCACAACCGACCTCCGTGCACTGCAGCGTAAGCGTTGGTTGATGTGTCGCCATGTCCGCAAAGAAGTTGCGACCAAGGGCCGCGAGCAAGAAATCGAGTTCTGGTGAATCGAAGGGGATGTCATGCTGAGGTCCGGAATTCTCACGAAACGGACGGATCTGCGGAGTGGGCATCGCCATCGACCAATCAGCTGGGGGATATCCGTGGGCTGGACGACCCATACCCCTGCCACGCCCTCGGTCACGCCCTCGGCCACGACCTCGAACTTCTTCACTGGATGTGCTGGAATCGGATGGTTCTGGGGTGTTAGAAGACTCATCCGAGCTAGACATGACAACCGGCTCCTGTAATAAAAGACACAAAGTTCAAATAAATTATAATTATGAATTGTGAACAATAGTATAACAAGATAATAAACACAATAGCTGGTTGCTAAGGTTACAAACCATCATCACATCAACAGAACAGCGACACGCACTGATGCATTATAAGTGAGTTATACATGTCACTGTATAGATGAAACAGGTCATATATCCATATTATATCAACATAATTATATAACATGAGTGTAAAAATAACACAAGTGGCGGAATCGATGTACATCAAACGAGCATAATCAAGCTCAGGCCAAAGCGAAGACAGCCTACTTTTAGTGACACGATGAAAGCAACAATTCTTACAGAAAAACTACTTACATGATCATCGACTTCCACATCAGATCCACCTTCCATTTCCCCATCATCGCTGTCACTATCCCACATCATCTGGGCAACATCAGTTGCCGAAAACATGACGCTAGAAAGCAAAGTTGTATGAACACACACGAAGAAAACCGATGAAAATCAAGATTTCCAAAATGGCAACCCATGCACGTGACAAGCTGGTGTTGTTGCAAAATGTATCCGCTAGAGTGTGGCAAAATTTGGTAGCGTTTAGTGCAGTAGTTAATCGCCAGGATTTTTTTGAATAGAAGGTCCTGAATGCGGCCGGCAACGGCCGTTCCAGGTCTCCACAGAGCGGCCGGCCGCGGCCGTTGCAGGATCTAATGGGTTAATTAAATAATATATAGTTATACACACCAATAATATAATTGTGGCAATAAATGAATATTATAATGGTGGAAATACCAATCTTAAACTGGCTAGTTATTACTATTAGTAAGCAAACAACAAATGTAACAAGTTCTTATTTAATATTTAACAGAGTAAGGTTGGAATATAGGTTTATGAATTTCAAGTTTAAAATCAATTATTAAGTGTAGCCAGCGTACTGTGAATAGGGATTGCCTGTATGACAGCTAGGCACCAAATCCGCCTAGCGGACAACCAGCGCAACGCGATTGTCCGCCTGGCGGATATCCAGCAGCATGCTGACGTTACCAGGCGGATGTTACTATTTTTAGCACAGCGTCACCGTCTGCAGTGGCGTTCTCGAAAACCGTTCAACTAGGTCGCACAAAATGCGATTTCCGCACTTGTAAACCTTTTTAAAATATCACATAACATATATCACCTGAACAGTCTGAAACTGACGCGTAGGTGTGTATATATACGAACTTGAATTTTAGGCGATAACATTACAAAAAATTCATGTTTATACGATAATTCGACATAACTTTCGTTTGGTTTAATGCAGAAACTTCGTGCAACGACTGCAGTGAAGACGAACACGTCTTCTAATTGGTCGAGCAGATCTCATGACGATCCAAATAGGTTTACAAGTGCGGTTTTTCAATTTGCCGCGACCTGTTTTTGCAAAAACCGTACTGTCGCGGAGCGCCGTCGGCGTGACACTTTTGGCGCGTATCATCGCTCAATCACGTCAAATAAAGGAATACTTTTTAAAACTTTATGCCATTGAAAAGAACATTATCTTGCCGTTCCAGTGATATTAAATATGTAGTATTTAACGCGGACATAATGATGTAAGGGCTGACCGGTGACCTGCCGTAGTTTAGCGTCAAAACTGGCCAGATCCAACAGCCACGGCGGCCGCTGTGGTAATGCTAGTTGTAAGAATGAAATCAACTACCTACAACTGTTGAGTGCTTATTTGCAGACTGATAGAAACAGGCTGTAAAATAAAGCTTGGACTATTCAGTTGCATACAGAGAATGCTACATCCACCTCACAAATGTCAAATAAAACAGACATTCCAGTGGTGAGGTCTATGGACCAGAGCGACAGATATATAACATGATGAAAAAACATGATAAGACAGTGAGTGAAGTTAAAGGCCATATCCTGGGATAAAATGTGCTGTGTTTCATAATAATAAATGATGTATGCACTTTCAGATGATGCCATTGAAAACATGTTAATGAATCGCATAAGAGCGTACGAGATAAAAAGAACCTCTAATAAATTTGATGTTTTACAGAAACTGCCGAGTGACAGCGGGTTGAGATTGTGTGACGTCACATGTGGAAAACAACCTGCCAGCCTGGACCGACCTGACTGATTGACAGCCGCTTCGCGCGTGACCCGCCTCGTGTAAACAACTCATAAAATGGCGGCCGGTGGGTTGAGAGCGGTGTCTCTTCTGTTACCGAGACCAGTGCATACGGTGATCAAATATATTTTTGTGACAGCGATGATGACATTTGAGAGATTAATGTTGTTTCTGCTGATGTTAGATTGCCTGGTGTCGGTGCAGTGCTACGTATACAGGCCGAGGCATGAACCTGTCGAGAGAGTCTGGCAACTCACTGATAGCTGGCTGTTGAGTTTGTTGTGGTGAAATGGCCAGTGGTGTTGTTGTGGTACTCATTCATATCTTGACGCTTCTTTTGAGTCATTTTAAGGACTGTTGATTTATTGACATCTAACTGTATCTTGACACCCATCTTCCACCTCATAAGATATATCCATCGGCAGATCTCAACCACAAGTGATGTTATTCACCGTAGGCATAGCATGGATCCCGTCCTTTACATACAAAATGTTCGATTTTCTGCCGACGAATTTCCAGTCAAACCCTGAATTGCCACTGTTTCCCACAACGCACATCTTCATCAATTATTCATGTTAATAATAAAAACAGCTGAAATATAATCATAATGAAATAACATTTAGCCACGTAGACCATGTGACCGGTTTCACGAGTGACGTAACGTATCTGTGCCTTCGGATGTTTCCAGAAAACAGACATTTCCAGGTTTGCATTGTGACCGGTCACTGCATAAGACAAATTTTATCAATGTTTTTGCAAACATGTGGCTTCGGATTTGTGATAACATTGAATAACTCACATGTACAAGTATATTTACATAGTTCTCTGGAAAAAACATTTGGACAAGATATGGCCTTTAACAATGTCACTATTATGTCGATGAGTCAAACATTACAGATTACTGTCAGACTTTGATTAAAACAAACCAAATATTTGTATTTTGCGTCTGTGACAGTGTACCTGCTTGTCCTGCACAAGTAGACAAGCATCACTGTTGAGAACAGACATAAATGACTTGCTAAACTGGAAGACAATTAATATTTGGAGTTTCTGGACCCACCTTGAAACTTCCCACTTTCTTTGACCGAGAAAATCAGTATCACATTGTGGCATTCCTGGAAACAGAAAAGCAACATGGTTTCACCTAGCAGTTGGCATTAAAAACCAAACAGGACAGGTGACATCAACGGGAAGAACCATTCAGTACACCATCCCGTTGTCACCTTGTTGACAGCATCAGATGATTCAGAACCAAGATAAAAATAATATACCACAATTGGGAATGCAGAAAAAAATATATACAATGAGCAAAATTATAAATGTATGGAACATGTATTAAATTTTAAATATTTTGACACTGTCTTGTCAGAAATCAGAAACACAACACTGTCACCGGATCTATTTAATATGCTAATTGGTAAATTAATGTGTGGTTTGTGAATCGTTGCAAGTTGAACAGTGTCATTATAGAGAATGAAGAATTACCTTGTACGACTGATTGATCCTGGACTCATTGTATGGCGGAGTTGACCAGACACCCTTGGCCTTGGCTAGAGCCACGTTCTCGTGGTTATTACTCTTGATGAGGAAGAACTGTGCACCGCGGAAAATGTACTTCAACTTGGAGGACTGGTCAGAGGAGCGGCCACTGTGAGTCTCCACAGCTCCACTGCTGGTTGTCTCAACCACTTCTGAAACAACACATCACACCTTCCTCACTCACAACTCCACGGGTGTCATGTAACAAAGTAAAACTACTTTGTTACTCTACTTGAATAGTTTTTTCAAGTAACAGAGAGTAACGAAGTACTATTTATATTGACTACCCCTGTTGGGTACTTCTACTTGTAACAAAGTAGTTTTATTTAAGGTAACGCTACTTTTTACTTTGTTACTTTCATTTACTCCGCGATATATTTTTGTAACATTTTTTCTGAACTACGTTGACCTGTTGGCGTTCCGCCCATCAACAACATTTCGTTAATAACTGTCATTTGTTTTGTGTTACTATGGTCAAAAGTCTTTAGGAACAGTAAAGGTGGTGCGAGGCATTGTTTGTTTTGCGCTGACATCAATCGAATCGTTTTCCTTCTAGTCGTGGCGTCCGCGAATAGGCGCCTTCGTCGGGTTCGCCTGGCTTCAGTGACTTGTAAAATGCAATTGAAATTCACACATAGGCTATGCCTTGCATAATATGTTTAATGCAGAGTAGTAAGGAAGATCAGTATGCTAACATTTAGCAAATATTATCTTTTTGATGCGATAAACGCAAATTTGCTTGGTGCGCCAAAATATGAATTCGTCAACCGCATACGAAAAGACGAATCGATCGCAGTATTATTAGGGATGGTAAATGTGCGTTCTAAATTGGTGTTTCGGTATTAATTGAAAGACGAAGTTAAGCCAACTATGAGCGTATTTATTATAGTTTTTCAATCTTCAATTGTCTTTAGCACTGCATTTGTCAACTCATTTGCATGTTCGGCTGCTGAAGTCTCATTATGTCATCAGTACCATATTATCGTTCAGTTCACCGAGGCCTGTTAATCCGAAATTTATTTTAAAACTGTACAACATATATGAATGTTATTCAGTTCAACATTCAACAGTGTACGTGTGGCATTTAAACATAATACACATTGACATTGGCTGGCATCTTAATAAGCTTCATGAACAATGACTGGCTTCGAATGCATTCTTGGTCAGTTGGTGCAGCGACCGTGGCCGTCGTCGTGGCAGATACCGGAACACGTACATTTCCGTGCCCCGCTACCAAATTTGCGAAAACATAAAATATAGTTTTCTATAGACCATTATTCATATACATAATACATATATGTTGGAGTTAAACAGTAATTATTTTCAGTCTTAATTTTTTTGTTCGCTAATGCAGTAATTATTGTTGGTTACTTGCCTGACAAAACATCTTTCCGTTCTACTTTTACTTCAAGTACTTTTGGAAAGTAGTTTTACTTTGTACTCAAGTAGGTTTTTAAAAGCTACTTTTATTTCTGCTCAAGTAGTTCCGAGGTGAATTACTTTTACTTCTACTCAAGTATAAAATTAAAGTAATTCAGTCACCCCTGCACAACTCACACCCAGTTTTACACAGGTTATTGACATCCCTATAATTTTCTTTACAACTAAATGTTGCTTTTGTAAAACAAAAACCATTTGGAATTAATTTTCTGAAGAAATTTCTTGCAACAGACTTGTTAAATGTATAACAAAGCGAGGCTTTCCATATACATTTTGAATAGTTCTCACATTAGTGTCATTTGAAATTTGTGTATTTCAATCTTGAAGGGTTCAACATTATTTGGCGACCAGCCCAGTGAGCACATGCTATTTCTTGTAGGCCCCAAACTACATTGTTTAAAAGAAACAATGTAACTAATTAGTATTTTTATATAGAGGCTAAATTTGTCCTAAAAACTAGGTCAGGAACCAGTTACAATTTATCAATGCAGGCTGCAGGAATCCGACATGGGCTCAGTTTAAAATGAACTGCATTGTGGGTAGGATTTAAGTGTTGGGCATTTGGAGTTGGGTCAATTTCTGGTGTTCAGAATTATGACCACAATATTTTTGTGTACATAATGGGGGGGGGGGGGGTAGAAATCAATGTTAATTATTGCACGATGGTCACATTCCAGTGCACAAGATTGTAGAAACCGTGCGGCAGAACTACTTTCTGCCCATGAGACAGAAATACCTTTCCCCTAGTTTCTGCCCTTCAGGCAAAAACTCACAAAATAGTTATATCTTAATACATATTTACTTTAACTATCAACATCAGCATTCTGGTTTCCTTCTTACACCATCACTGTGTCACCTTGTGGTGCCAGCCCCAACAAGACAGATGCTAGACAGTCTTATCAGCATCAGCTCACCCAACCACTGATACAATAGCAAGCTCTAGCGACTAGCCTAGTTAGTTGGATACAGTGGCTGGGTGCTTCAAAACCAGGCTTTCCACTGACTACAAGACGACCAGGTGATAATTAGTTTTAACTGCCAGCCAACTTCTAGGCTGGTAATAAAACGGGGATACACAGGGACTGAGAGAGCAGAGATAAGAGAAATACTGAAGAAAGAAATGCTGCTTTTACTCAGATTGCACATAGACAGGTACAGAATGATATTAACAACTTATTATACAAAACAGTCCCACTTTCCTATCAATGGCATGCATTCATTGGTTGTTGCCATTTCTGCCGGGCAGAAACTGTTTCTGCCTGGCAGAAATACCTTCCTCCCTTATTTCTGCTTATTTTAGATAACCAACCTTTTGGTACAGAAGTGGACCTTGCTCTCTTTGGACTACCTGCATAAAGAAAGTACATTCAAGTCACCCTTTTGCCAGTTTAACACTGAAAACCTCAGATAATTCAAAATGACATTTTTCACGAATTGAACATCTCAAGATTCTTAATGTTGCCATAACATTCAAAACATCAAAATCTGATAATTGACCATTCCAGCCAAATTCACCTGTTCCCATACTTTGAAGCCGAATATAGCAGCTTTGGAATTTCAAACTTATTCCTGATTTTAACAGAGCGAATCACATTTAAACCTTAGTTTTATTAGCTGCACAGCTTACACAAAAATCCTTATCTAGCAGATTGGGAATAAGTCTTCCTTACCAACTGACTCTGGTGGACTTCCACTCTTAGGGAAATGGATGGGAGATATATCCCTCTTTACCCCTCTCTTTCTTCCCTCGTCCTTCTCGTCATCATCATCTTAAATCAAAACAACCACATTGTGTTTGTCTGTGTATGGTATGTGGTATGTGTGTTTGTCTGTGTGCACGCGTGTCTTTGTCTGTGTGTGGTATGTGGTATGTGTGCAAGCCTGTGTGTGGTATGTGTGCATGCGTGTGTGTTTGTCTGTATGTGGTATGTGTGTACGCGTGTGTGTTTGTCTGTGTGTGGTATGTGGTATGTGTGCAAGCCTGTGTGTTTGTCTGTATGTGGTATGTGTGCATGCATGTGTGTTTGTCTGTGTGTGGTATGTGTGCATGCGTGTGTGTTTGTCTGTATGTGGTATGTGTGCACGCATGTGTGTTTGTCTGTATGTGGTATGTGTGCAAGCCTGTGTGTTTGTCTGTATGTGGTATGTGTGCACGCATGTGTGTTTGTCTGTGTGTGGTATGTGGTATGTGTGCAAGCCTGTGTGTTTGTCTGTATGTGGTATGTGTGCACGCGTGTGTGTTTGTCTGTGTGTGGTATGTGTGCACGCGTGTGTGTTTGTCTGTGTGTGGTATGTGTGCACGCGTGTGCGAGCATACATAAATATAGTATGCAATGCATATCAAGACAGACCGCTTGTCACATTTTTATGTATACAATCTTGCTTTTACCTTTTGTAAATAAAACAATGTGTCACTCTAATGGTGGATATTAGTGTATGCAAATGCACTAAGTGAACCCTGTACTTTGCAATACGTCTAACAGAAACTTTATGTATGACCAGCGTTGACCGATATGCAGGTCAAACTGAATAGAAATATACTGAGCAAAATGAAGCTTGTTTTTAGTAAGCATTGTGCAATGATGGATGATATGGATATCTACAATAAATCGAATAAATACCAATACATGAAAAATTATTTGTACTACAAAATGTTGTGTAATAAATATATAAATAAAATCCCTAATTTTGCACATTAAAAATGGCAACTGTACACTCTTTAAAATAGTTACTTCTGCAAAAATATGGCTGACATCATCATCATTTAAAATATTACAGGTTTTAAAACCATTTCTGATTTCAATCACTTCCAATAAAACAACAAATGATCCCCACCAAAGTTTGCATAGATGTCCTCGTTGTCGTCGCCTGCCACACTGTCGTCGTCTGCGAGACTGGAGAGAGGTGGACTGGCGCTGCCGGACTGGTTGTCACTACCGCTGTTGGAGCTGCCAGCCTCACTGCGGGTGTCGTACTCCTGCTCCATGGGGGCCTCGTCCACACTCGCATTCTTTCCCTCATCCATCTTCACCTCACTCTTCTCACTCTCCACTGCATCCACGTCCAGCAAGCCTGAAACATGTCATTATCACAGTTCAACAATCACTAGCGAGAGATCAAACTAAGTAAAAACCTACAGAAACATGAGTATTTCAAGACATGTAGTACCCAAAAAATTCTACATGAAATGTATTTGACGTGATTTAGATATGACTGATAACTGATGTTTGTTCACAGCAAATTTGTACTGCAGTTTATTTAAAATGTTCATGACAGACCTTCAGATGGCTCTACTGTCAAACAGAGACTCATCACCATTGAGTCCATTAGTCATATGTCGCTGCCCTTATTTGGTGTCCAGTCGTTAAGGTGATCTGCCATCTTGGCTATACACAATCGAATGTTGTGTATTGTTTACCATGGAACCGAAGCGATGCTCTAATGCTTGACAGTAATATACTTAAGTTCAGCTGAAAAACTAGTGGACTGTTTCACTCGTTTCATTGCAACAGACGCTGATGCGCCTTCTTGCACTTCTTGTGTACAGCCGGCCAAAGCCCAAAGCTATGACACGCAGCCAGATGTCACGTAATCGCTAATGAACTCAATTCAACATAGCCCAGACTGTGCTGCCACCCAGCGGACAGTCACGACATCATTTCCACAGAGAGAAAAAACAACACATAAAATATTCCTTCAAACTGGTCGAAACTATCAACCACACTAAACCAATGATAACAATGATAGATTTGCCATAAGCAAAACCAAATACAGTGTCTGTAACTATGCCATGACCTACCAGTGCTGAGTGCAGCCTGAGTGTTACGTTCCTCCTCTTTCAGCATCTCTAGTTGTTTCTTTCGCTCTTCATTCTCCAGTTCTAGTTGTTTACGCTGCTTCTCTATCTGCTGCAGTGATGCGTCCTCTGATTCCTCTGTATCAGTGGGTAGAGACGTCTGTGATCTGGTCTTGCGGCTGGAGGATCGACCCTTGCGAAGGCCGCTCTTACTTGCCACGGCTGTGTGACAACAGGTAGACACATTATTAGACATTATCAATTGCTCTCTTTGCCAATACAATTAAATACATTTTATTTCCACAATAACATTACACATTTTTTCTAATTCTAAATAGTAATGGAGAAAGGGCTTTCCCTTTTCAAAAATTTTGAACTTTACCAAATATATGAACAGACATCTACATGACAAATGTAATTATAATAAACTGAATTATAATAACATAATAATGTAAAAATACTACTATAGCATTTTTGGGTTAATTGCACATTTTCAATATATACCAAATCAGCACTCGATAATATTGGAAACAATTTATTTTGTACAATTTCTGAAAAAAAAATTTTTTTTAGCACAATAAAGCATGTACTTCAATAATACAATAACCTGCCAGTTAAAGCAAGTCTATCAACATCCTATTTATTATAAGCAATTTGAATGACTTGAAGTAAAACTATTTGTAATGGCCATAGCACAGGCTATTGCGATATGGGTGCACAACACAATTCAGTATAACCTACGTTGTGTAGAACATATCTGGGGTAAAAAGTTCCACAGAGTTGATGATGTTGTAGCACACGACTGTTGGTGTACTTTTAAAGTGGTTCAACATCACTTTCTACTCACATACAATAATTAAGTGTTTTAAACCATACATTATTAGAGTACATGTAGGCATTGCTTAGAAAAGACTCATGCATCTAGCAACTCCTACCAAGCAAACAAGAAATTAACCATTGCGTAAATAATAATTTGCGATAACATCCTGGAAATGTTCAAATAAAACACTTTACAAACAGTGGTTACTACATGACTGCAACTGCTGACTGTGTCTTGTGGGGGGGGGGGACTCGCAATATAATTGTGTACATCATAGGCTATTAGAATTGTGTGATCGTATGTTAATGTTATGTAAAGAAGAGCAACATTTTAAACTCTATTCTTTCCATGTTGTAATACACACAAACAAAATTTGGGTGGCACTTCACACAAAAAGTACTGTAAACTTAAAACTACTGAAGATATTCAAATAAGGTTAACTAACTGTTTCCTTTCCTTGTAGATTAATTTTGGATCATTAACATTATCAAGTGGATCCAAGGATCAATATAATGTGTTCACAGGCATTGCTGTGTCTGGTGCAAGTTGGGTCAATAACTGCAGTTACTTTACACATCTAAACAGACAGCATGTGTTGACATCACAACTTTGATTTCTAGGACTCAGTAAAGTCCTTTATAGTGTCCAACTACATGTTGTCTCTATGCCTCTCTAAAGATAAAAGCAGTCAGAACAGGGCCTTACTTGGATGGTCTTTCTTCTCTTCGGGTTCAGGATCAAGGTATGCACTCTCTAGACTGAGAATATCGTCCAACACGTTCACATCCCCATCTGGAACAGCATCGTTGCACATCTTGTTAGCATTGTAGGGCCTACTTGGCGGCAAATTTGGAGGAGGAAATCTCAACAGAAATATCTGTCAAATAAGTCAAGTTATGTTAAAATAAAACTGAATGCAATTAAAAATTTCACATTTTAAGCACAATATGCGTAGGTACTACTAAGTAGTGAGGCGAATGATGCATTTTCAGTGGTATTAAACATGTTATTATTTCTCACCAATACTAAGGGCATGTGAGATGACAAATATCATGTGAATTTCAAATATACTATATTTTTAATTCATGTAATATTTGGCATAAATTATTTGTTTTGCACGCATAGAGCTGGGCCCTGCGAATAAGATTCCATTTCATATTCGCAGAGATGGGCTCTGTGAATTAGAATATATTTCTTATTCGCAGAGCCCAGCCAGCTCTGTGACTTTGCATGCTATAGTGTAGTTTACAGAGCATAGCTCTGCGAATTAGATTTCAAACTTGGCCCGAGTGATATGCTACTGGGTAATTTGTGTTTCTACATAGAAATAAGGATATTTGTGTTATTTCTGCATCATATTTCACTGAGAGTTTTAATGTTCTACTACTTCTTTGCAAGTGGACTTTGTAGTTTTAAATACATTCTTCGGTATTCCAAAGCCTATCTATGCGACTTTTTTTAATGAGTTGCTAGGGGCACTGGCTATTCACAGAGCAGTGATGTCACTGCCCTGCAAATTAGAAAGAGTTGCCGCTATTCGCACAGCGATGACGTCACAGCTCTACGACTAAGAAGCAGGTAGGAAAGAGTGTTTACTAGCTGCTATGCATGTTATTATAGTTTTGTAAATGCGTGTTACGTTTCTACGACACGTGTAAATACTTTTTGTGCTATTTCTGCATAAATATTGATAGATTATATCTACTTTCAAGCCTTTGCCAAGCAGCTCTGCTAATAAGGGAAAGAATTGCCACTATTCGCAGAGGTGTGACGTCACAGCTCTGCAACTAAGAAGCAGATAGGAAAGAGTGTTTACTAGTTGCTATGCGTGTCGTTATACTTTTGTAAATCGTTCAAAGATACACTAGATAACTACTGTAGAATAAGGGCAACAGTTGCCACTGTTCGCAGAGCAGTGATGTCATACGATAGTTTTCCGACAATGGAGCCGCTAGTTTTACAAGTAGGCGCCACATTTGACTGCTGGAAATCATTCAAAGATGCACAAGATGATTATGCAGCAGATCGTCACGTTCAGTTGTGTTGCGTAAATTCTTGATGCGTCGCTGCCGCTAACAAGTTGCTAGCTGTCAACAGCACGCAATACAAGATAGACCTCAAATGTGCATACATCAGGTTAGGGTGTAGGCATTTCGGCAACCCCAGGAAAGCCAGCCATGATATTCACAGCAATCAGAAGTAAGTAACAAATAATTATGTTCTCATAACCGAGTAGGGGTAATACGTTTTTATTTGTGTGTTATTAATGTTATTGCTGACAGTAAGACGGTAATGCATTCATCATACCAGTGTCAATGACATGTTCAACATATTCAGTCTCTTCATGTTAAACCATTCCAAACACATTTTTTCTTTTCATTTACTTTCAGGACTTGTCCTATACCCTCTGTTAGTTGCAATAAAGCCCTTCGTGCAACTATGTTCATATGTGATTATATTGGACCACTGATGGATTGAAAATGCCTGTTCACTGTAAATTCACTGTTATATATTGTAGTTTCTTAGCTGTCATTTGCTTATTTGTTTTACCATGGAATGGGAAAGATTAATGTACATCATAATATACTACAATAAAGTGTGTATCATGTTTGGTTCATAAATGTTAAAAGAAAGGACTGGGTAAAAATGCTTACCTTTGTGTCAATTTTGTGTGCAACCCAGGGGTAAAAATACTAGTTATGTAAAAGACACATGTATTCTGCCTCCCAAGTGATTTGTGACATGTCATCTAGAATATATATGTGACTTTTGACATGACGTCCACATATCTACAGTCATAAAAAATACCCGGCTATTATCAACCACTAGATGGGAAATTTTGATTTTTTTAAAGAATACAAGGAAACACACAATACTAAGTAACTGTCTGCTATGGAATTGTCTGAGACTGCCACGCCGACAATGAGACACGAAGTTTGCGCACGCAGGCGCAGCCAACGAAACAACCCATTGGCATTGAGTCATTGACGTCACATTATGATTGTCATTGTGGCACTGATTTACGCATTTTCTTGGACAGATCAGGAAATATAAAATGAGCGGTGGCATCTTTATTATTGAATTAGATACTGCAGATTCAACTTAATGCAAGGAAAGTAGCCTTCTTATCGACGCCTGCTCTTAGCACCAAAACAAAGCCAAGTACCACCGAGAATTCGCACACGCGGCTGCACTATCACCAGTGAATCACTACCACTGCAACAGCCATCACTCTTTAGATACTGCCAGTAATCTAGATTAGCAAACACCAGGAATACATTTTACTGCAATGTCTACCTTTCACTTCTCTTTGTTCGGTTTCCATTTTAACGAAGTTCGTATCGTTGATAATGCACCATTTAATACATACTAAATTTCCGATAACAAACCATCCACAAAATTAAAATGGCGGTTAGCAAATCTCGCGAAAACTGACTTCCTCCCGTTGACAGCAGCGCCGCCTTGTGATCAGCTCTTTCACATCTTGTACCCGGAGGCTGCAGTCTCCGATAAGCGAAGCCGTACGAGAAGGGAATGCTGTTAGTCAACTAACTAAGTTTACGTCTGGTGAGTCTCTAATTAATTAACGCAGTCAGTATGTTACTATTTATATTACATAACGTTGTTCTGTACTTCGGATAGCAGTTCAGCCAGCAGACGAAAAATACAGACAATCACAGTGTCAGTGATGCACTGGAGGGATGGGTAATCCGACCAGCGGAGACCGAGTGCGAGTCAGACTGGTGATGACTTACAGCCTTGCCCTACCTAGAACTTTGGTAATCTGACCCTGTGACCGAGGAGACCGTCAGTCTCGGAGGCATGATCTGAATGGACATCATTACATGATGATGAAAATCTAGAAGACGTCACTAACAGGAACCAAATTTGCTATTCGTACTAACATACAATGATACACACTATTTTGTTGTGAAATACTTAGTTTTATGTTTACTTGTGAATGTGAAAATGTTCATCAAATTCAAGTTGGGAGAATAAATTAATTGTTATTAAATAATTTTGTAATAATTAAAATTATTTACAACAATATATATTCTTAGAACTACTGTACATACACCATGCAATTTAGAAGTTGTGGCCATTCTGAGGCTAAAGTTACGGCTGGTGGGATTGTTTCTTTTTTATGAACTGTAACGTTTCACTTCAACAGAATTGTGGGATTTCAGTGTTTCTATCACTTGCTAGACTTGTCTAGAGCAGGCTGTCCCATGTGTGGCCAAGTTGTTATCCATGCACTCACTCTCAAAGTCCTTCATCACCGTTCATTATTGTTGTCGTTTACAGTATCCAGATCTATGGCCTCCATAATACATCACACTATACAGCTATACTCTCACTGGCTCTGCAAGTCAGTTACATTGGCCCCCTCCCAGTCAGTAACAAACTTGTTTCTGTCTGCGGTGTTGGTATGATTTATATGTAGGTGACTTATGTTCAATTGTTGATGATTTCTTCCTTTGTTTTCTTTTTAAAATATATCAAGAATTTGAGTTTTGGAAACTAGGCCAAGTGCCCTAAATTATCAAGGAGAGCCCTGGACGAATCTGAGTTGGGATAATTTTTTGGTGGGCTGGTTTTTTAAGTGTTGGAGATCTGGAGGTGGGTTAATTTTCAGTATATTGACATCATTTGACATGTAATCCATCTTAACCAGTGATGTTTTGGAACCAGCAATTCCCCATCATCTGAACCAATGACATCTGCTGCATACAGTGTTTCCACCAGCAGGGTAAATGGGTAAAATTACGTACTCAAAAATTATTCTAGGGTACAAATACATACCCAAAATAAATCAAGATTTTAAAATTTTGTTTAATATTCTGTGCAATGAAACTCATTCTTGATGACGTTTGTAAAGGTGAAGAACATGTTTATGCTAGCTATTCTGTGATTGGCTAAACGTGGTATTCACTGCAGGATTGAAGCCTTCACCTCAGGATAGAACATGGCGTACCGCTATATTGGTAGGCTTAGTGTAAAGAATACGGCATGCTGTCATGGCTGTACATTTTTCGCGATGTTTTCGAATATTCATTGTTTCTTGATGAAGATACCATACTACATCATGAATCAGACTATTTATTCTGGCAAATTTACAATTTTCCTGCTGACTTACATTTATTATTCATTCTCCTATGAAACATGGAGATGATCACCATGACCTGGGTGGGATTTCTGACTCCAAATGCCGGGAAATCACTTCTCCAAGCATCTAGATATCCAATCCCAGACCCCCCGCCCATCAGGGCGCCTGTGGCACCCATGGTAGGCTTCGCCTGTCACAGTGTCAGTTCCATGGTCTAAAAATTGACTGTACTCAAATTATTTTTCCTGGCGGAAACCCTGGCATAGGTGATGAGCCTCACACCACTACCAGGCACATGCAGACCTATCTATCTCATGTAGCAGTTCCACTAGCATATTGTCCACAGTGTCCCTCTAATGCCTAGATATGTTTATCTTCTTCAGCTCCTCCAAGACAATTAGATCCATCTGCTCCCACTACTGCTCATGTGCTGGTGGTGGCCATTATAGGCTAGGTATGTGACTGTTGAATAAACATTTGCTGCACTGGCTTCTATTTTACAAAATTTACAGTTTATGTCTCTGTCTTTGTGTGATTTATTCATGCAACTGTGAATGCATGTAATATAATGTATGTGCTATATCTAATATTATCTATGTATCAATGTATGTATGAAAGACTATGTGCACATTGTATATATGTGGGTTCGTACGAATGTACAATACGTACATATGTATGTACTATGTACCTATGTTTGTAATACATGTACTGTATGTATCATTACATGTGTCAATAATATGGGTGTGTATACATATACGTACTAATACGGTAGTATATATGTATGTACTATGTACCTATGTTTGTAATACATGTACCGTATGTATCATTACATGTGTCAATAATGTCGGTGTGTATACATATACGTACTAATACGGTAGTATATATGTATATTTGGCGTCCGAGTTATAAAACATCTAGGTGGAGTAGCCATAACACTAGCTCCCTGTAGTAAGAATGTAAGATTATAGACATTTATATAGATGCAGAACTTAATTAACTGTTTAAGAATAGTTTTTAGCCCTTTGCCATCACTCTGCGTCCACCATTAGCTTTTGCATAGATGTATCTTAGGGTGCTGCCACTATACACGAGAAATCTGTATTTGATTGAATCATTCTAAGGGCACCTCAGGGGCTTTGAGAAGGGCCACCCCCAACAGTAGATTTTGTGTATTGTGCCAGAAACAGTGCCCAGCCTCACTCCACTCTGCATTGTTCCATTGAGACCTTGACTAATCTTTAATTGGTCACAGGCAGAGCAGACACATTTGACCCCTGTTAAATTGAACTGTGCCTGCAGCTTTTAAACTGTATCTTCAAAACTATTAATTTCTATAATTGCAAGTTGTGTTTATTTTGATGTTCGTTTAATTATTATAAAATGGTGTGACTGTAGTGTCTATTGGTTAAAGATGTATTGTCACCTGTAGGTAACAAACATAGAAAATTAATATTCTGGACAACTAAAGAGTGAAATATCCTACACTTTATTGATATCAAATGCATTCTACTGTTCTGTTTACACTTACCATGCTTTGTGAAGACATGGTACTATGTAAGTCAATTATATCAATATAAACTAATAATTACAGATTCACAATATAGTTGACACCTGAAACAACCAAATGTCAACCATTAGAAGAGTTGACATAGTTCCGCTATACACAAGAAATCTGTATTTGATTGAATCATTGTAATGTCATCAGCATATAGTAGAACATACATTTTCAAGAAAATATCTACATCATCATCCCTAAGGTTGTTGTAAATGTCACCAGCTGCCATGTCAAGTCCCTTATAATTCTGACTAACAAATAACAAAGGACACAAGTTTTCTCCTGGCCGTATCTCTACATCACACGAGAAGAAGGCTGGCACAGACTGGCCCTGTTTTATACATGATTTAGCATTTTTGTACATGTTGTATACAACTTTCAACACATTACCATTAATACCGCATGACATTATCTTGGACCATAGGGAGGACCGGTCTACTAAATCAAATGCTTTCTTATAATCGATGAAGGCACAATAAAGCCTTTTGCGTCGAGACAAATACAATTCAACCAACGAGTGCAAAACAAATATATGAACAAGAGTGGAATACCCCTATCTGAACCCTGTCTGTTCTTCACCTATTACAAATTATAAGTTTTCCTAGTATTTCCCTTCTGCACTGGGCAGCTGTAAGCTTGTGTATTAGCTTTGCTTCCGCCACTGATGTCTATTGATAACTGGATGGTGAACAACATTGGCAAGTTTAACCCATCCCCGGGTTAAACCCGGGTTTAGAAATCTGTATTTGATTAAATCATTCTAAGGGCACCTCAAGGCTCCCCAAAATGCAAAATTGTCCTGCTGTTTCTCTGCTGCTCCCTCCTGCAGCCCCGTTGATCTCTATTTATAACAGACAGACAGACAGTATTTTCTTGACCATCAACTACAATACAATATAATATTCACTGTAAGGTCAGGGAGGCTCCCATTAAGACAATTATATGCAGCTATCATGGGAGCCACACTACTGATGTAAGTGGATAGTGGACTTTGCCCTGATCACTGGGGTGGCTCTGAGTGGAGGGGCCTGCTGTAAATCTGTGTATTGGTCTAGCCTAGGCACTCTGCCTGCCATTGTCCCAGTGTCAAACTGAATGCCTCCATGTGGGCTGTAACTATAATGCTTAATGGGAATCCCTACTGCTCTGGCAGAACTTGAGAAACTTAAAAAACAGCAATAGACATAATTATCAATGCAATGTAACGATATGATCTAGAATTAAAATAAAATAACTTAGGTATAAAATAACTTAGGTATACTCGAAAAGGTTAAAGTATATTTAGCCAAAATTATAAGGAATATTATTAAGATGTTTTACTACACATGTTACAGCTATTACTTCACTCCAATTCAATCAGTATTACCCAGGTATGTCATTAATTGCTACCGTTTTTAAGTCAAAATGCACACTATGTACTTTGTGAGTATCGGGATGAAATTCTACAGTATTTTTAATAACACATTAACTGATATATACAATCTTCATGAAACGGTCTACTCAAATATTTTGTTTCCAGGTGTATCTTCACTGGCATGCATGTAGTCTCCACTAAACATGTCAATATTTTACTTCCATCATAACCCTTAATGATCTGTAACTATGATTCACCAAAAAACATTTCATTAATAATTACAAACTCACAACATGGTCCAAAGGACTTCAGGACCTCTTGGCCCACTTTTTACTTATGGTAACCCAGCTAGTCATCTGTATTTTGTTAATAAAAACAAGTAAATGTGATGGGATTTATCACTATTATTGCATAACATATTTACAAGTTTCCTATATATCTGATGTACATTTTGCTTAATGGGGTATTATTGTATTTTCAACTGTGGCCAACTTTCAGATGCTCTTTTCTCATTGTGTTTGTACGTTATGGCACGTCAAGATATATACAAGTTATTTATGTTACAGCATGACATGTCAAGATATATACAAGTTATTTATGTTACGGCATGACATGTCAACATATATACAAGTTATTTATGTTACGGCATGACATGTCAAGATATATACAAGTTATTTATGTTACGGCATGACATGTCAAGATATATACAAGTTATTTATGTTACGGCATGACATGTCAACATATATACAAGTTATTTATGTTACGGAATGACATGTCAACATATATACAAGTTATTTATGTTACGGCATGACATGTCCAACATATATACAAGTTATTTATGTTACGGCATGACATGTCAACATATATACAAGTTATTTATGTTACGGCATGACATGTCAACATATATACAAGTTATTTATGTTACGGCATGACATGTCCAACATATATACAAGTTATTTATGTTACGGCATGACATGTCAACATATATACAAGTTATTTATGTTACGGCATGACATGTCAACATATATACAAGTTATTTATGTTACGGCATGACATATCAACATATATACAAGTTATTTATGTTACGGCATGACATGTCAACATATATACAAGTTATTTATGTTACAGCATGACATGTCAAGATATATACAAGTTATTTATGTTACGGCATGACATGTCAACATATATACAAGTTATTTACGTTATGGCATGACATGTCAACATATATACAAGTTATTTACATTATGGCATGACATGTCCAACATATATACAAGTTATTTATGTTACGGCATGACATGTCAAGATATATACAAGTTATTTATGTTATGGCATGACATGTCAACGTATATACAAGTTATTTACGTTACGGCAAAGACATGTCAACATATACACAAGTTATTTATGTTACGGCATGACATGTCAAGATATATACAAGTTATTTATGTTACGGCATGACATGTCAACATATATACAAGTTATTTATGTTACGGCATGACATGTCAAGATATATACAAGTTATTTATGTTACGGCATGACATGTCAAGATATATACAAGTTATTTACGTTATGGCATGACATGTCAACATATATACAAGTTATTTACATTATGGCATGACATGTCCAACATATATACAAGTTATTTATGTTACGGCATGACATGTCAACATATATACAAGTTATTTATGTTACGGCATGACATGTCAACATATATACAAGTTATTTACGTTATGGCATGACATGTCAACATATATACAAGTTATTTATGTTACGGCATGACATGTCAAGATATATACAAGTTATTT
Source organism: Escarpia spicata (assembly GCA_963995525.1). Lineage (NCBI taxonomy): Eukaryota > Metazoa > Annelida > Polychaeta > Sabellida > Siboglinidae > Escarpia > Escarpia spicata. The sequence goes on along the minus strand of OZ023208.1, from coordinate 46,437,673 downwards.
ATGTTACGGCATGACATGTCAACATATATACAAGTTATTTACGTTATGGCATGACATGTCAACATATATACAAGTTATTTACATTATGGCATGACATGTCCAACATATATACAAGTTATTTATGTTACGGCAAAGACATGTCAACATATACACAAGTTATTTATGTTACGGCATGACATGTCAACATATATACAAGTTATTTATGTTACGGCATGACATGTCAACATATATACAAGTTATTTATGTTACGGCATGACATGTCAACATATATACAAGTTATTTATGTTACGGCATGACATGTCAACATATATACAAGTTATTTATGTTACGGCATGACATGTCAAGATATATACAAGTTATTTACGTTATGGCATGACATGTCCAACATATATACAAGTTATTTATGTTACGGCATGACATGTCCAACATATATACAAGTTATTTACGTTATGGCATGACATGTCAACATATATACAAGTTATTTATGTTACGGCATGACATGTCAACATATATACAAGTTATTTATGTTACAGCATGACATGTCAAGATATATACAAGTTATTTATGTTACGGCATGACATGTCAACATATATACAAGTTATTTACGTTATGGCATGACATGTCAACATCTATACAAGTTATTTACATTATGGCATGACATGTCCAACATATATACAAGTTATTTATGTTACGGCATGACATGTCAAGATATATACAAGTTATTTATGTTACGGCATGACATGTCAACATATATACAAGTTATTTACGTTATGGCATGACATGTCAACATATATACAAGTTATTTACATTATGGCATGACATGTCCAACATATATACAAGTTATTTATGTTACGGCATGACATGTCAACATATATACAAGTTATTTATGTTACGGCATGACATGTCAACATATATACAAGTTATTTATGTTACAGCATGACATGTCAAGATATATACAAGTTATTTATGTTACGGCATGACATGTCAACATATATACAAGTTATTTACGTTATGGCATGACATGTCAACATATATACAAGTTATTTATGTTACGGCATGACATGTCAAGATATATACAAGTTATTTATGTTATGGCATGACATGTCAACGTATATACAAGTTATTTACGTTACGGCAAAGACATGTCAACATATACACAAGTTATTTATGTTACGGCATGACATGTCAACATATATACAAGTTATTTATGTTACGGCATGACATGTCAACATATATACAAGTTATTTATGTTACGGCATGACATGTCAACATATATACAAGTTATTTATGTTACGGCATGACATGTCAAGATATATACAAGTTATTTATGTTACGGCATGACATGTCAACATATATACAAGTTATTTACGTTATGGCATGACATGTCAACATATATACAAGTTATTTACATTATGGCATGACATGTCCAACATATATACAAGTTATTTATGTTACGGCATGACATGTCAACATATATACAAGTTATTTATGTTACGGCATGACATGTCAACATATATACAAGTTATTTATGTTACAGCATGACATGTCAAGATATATACAAGTTATTTATGTTACGGCATGACATGTCAACATATATACAAGTTATTTACGTTATGGCATGACATGTCAACATATATACAAGTTATTTACATTATGGCATGACATGTCCAACATATATACAAGTTATTTATGTTACGGCAAAGACATGTCAACATATACACAAGTTATTTATGTTACGGCATGACATGTCAAGATATATACAAGTTATTTATGTTATGGCATGACATGTCAACGTATATACAAGTTATTTACGTTACGGCAAAGACATGTCAACATATACACAAGTTATTTATGTTACGGCATGACATGTCAACATATATACAAGTTATTTATGTTACGGCATGACATGTCAACATATATACAAGTTATTTATGTTACGGCATGACATGTCAACATATATACAAGTTATTTATGTTACGGCATGACATGTCAAGATATATACAAGTTATTTATGTTACGGCATGACATGTCAACATATATACAAGTTATTTACGTTATGGCATGACATGTCCAACATATATACAAGTTATTTATGTTACGGCATGACATGTCCAACATATATACAAGTTATTTACGTTATGGCATGACATGTCAAGATATATACAAGTTATTTATGTTACGGCATGACATGTCAACATATATACAAGTTATTTATGTTATGGCATGACATGTCCAACATATATACAAGTTATTTACGTTATGGCATGACATGTCAACATATATACAAGTTATTTACGTTATGGCATGACATGTCCAACATATATACAAGTTATTTATGTTATGGCATGACATGTCCAACATATATACAAGTTATTTACGTTATGGCATGACATGTCCAACATATATACAAGTTATTTATGTTACGGCATGACATGTCAAGATATATACAAGTTATTTATGTTAAGGCATGACATGTCAAGATATATACAAGTTATTTATGTTACGGCATGACATATCAACATATACACAAGTTATTTATGTTACGGCATGACATGTCAACATATATACAAGTTATTTATGTTATGGCATGACATGTCAAGATATGTACAAGTTATTTGCAGATGTTTATGAAAATTAGCAAATGGTTGGAGTTCAGTAAGTACTGATACTGATTTTACTGCACAATCTTTTACAATGTTAACACATTTTAACTATAATTATTATTATTAGTGCAAATTTGCACCATAAAATAATTTTTTTTGAGGATATTGGTACTAAAGAAGTCATTTTATTATTAGAAATTAACATGCATGTTTATTTTACATAGTAGTGAGATCGTGACATGGCAACTGGAGGGATGTCCAACTGGGTGTGGTCTCAAGGCAGTCCACACACAACAGAGATTGTCTACAAGATTGGCATCTACGGCTGGCGTAAGCGTTGCATCTATTTCTTCATTGTCCTCATGATGGCCACTGTCATTGTGAACATGGCGCTTACAATATGGATCCTACGAGTTCTCCACTTCTCAATCGTAAGTTCTCCTCCTGTGTGCATCTCACAGGCTCTCACTACTATCATAACATACTTTATCACAGTTGCTTCAGTCGAAAGGTTATTAGATTGTTGGGAACTTTGCGACAGTCGGGGGTAGATGAGTAGAAAACAGCAGCTGTCTTATAATGTATCATGCACTGGTTTAGTGCTACTATTTATTTTGTGGAGCGCAGTGGCTAAAGCATCAGACTTTCAATCATGAGAACCTGGGTTCGAATCCTGTGCTGCCGTTTTGAACCTTGGACAAGTTCGTTCACTCTACATTGCTCCAGTTCACTCAGCTGCATGAATAAGTACCTGGCTATAGATAAAGGTGGATATTTGTGTATGAATAGTCTGCGCATTAATTGCAAAGATGTAGAAATGGTGTTTGATTGAACAGGTCTGTCAAGGAGTAAAGTGTAAAATGCTTTGTTCAGTCCTAAATATTGTGTATATAAAAGGACTTACCTTTACATGGTTATTATAAGTGTAAGTTTCAGTGTGAAGAAACTGTGTGAGGCTTGTTGCTAGGACGGAATGGGGAAACTGCGGATACGAGATGCTGGAGTACGAGTGGAGGGGGACACTGAGTTCCTGCAAGCTCTTAGTGCGTCCCAACTGAGGGCCAGACAGGTGAGAACATCTCTCTTAGTGCATCCCAACTCAGACAAGTGAGAACATTTGTCCTAGTGCATCTCAATAGAGCAGGTGAGTACATCTCTCTTAGTGCGTCCCAACTCAGACAGGTGAGAACATCTGTCTTAGTGCATCTCAATAGAGGCAGGTGAGAACATCTCCCTTCGTGCATCCCAACTCAGACAGGTGAGAACGTCTGTCTTAATGCATCCCAACTCAGACAGGTGAGAACATCTCTCTTAGTGCATCCCAACTGAGGGCCAGACAGGTGAGAACATATCTCTTAGTGCATCCCAGCTGAGGGTCAGACAGATGAGATCATCTCTCTTAGTGCATCCCAACTCAGACAGGTGAGAACATCTGTCTTAGTGCATCCCAAGGCAGACAGGTGAGAACATCTCTCATAGCACATCCCAGTGCAGACAGGTGAGAACATCTCTCTTAGTCTTAATGCATACCAGCTGAGAGCCAGGCAGGTGAGAACATCTGTTTTAGTGCATCCCAACGCAGACAGGTGAGAACATCTCTCTTAGTGCATCCTAGCTGAGGGCCAGACAGATGAGATCATCTCTCTTAGTGCACCCCAATGCAGACAGGTGAGACCATCTGTCTTAGTGCATCCCAACGCAGACAGGTGAGAACATCTCTCTTAGTGCATCCCAACTCAGACAGGTGTGAATATCTCTGTTAGTGCATCCCAACTCAAGACAGGTGAGAATATCGCTCTTAGTGCATCCCATCTGAGGGCCAGACAGGTGAGAATATCTCTCTTAGTCCATTCCAACCCAGGACCAGACAGGTGAGAACATCTTGCAAATGTATTAGTTAAACTTAAGGGAGACTTTCAGTTGATGTGACAGATGTCACAGCTAGGGCAAGCCGCATTGATATTGCAAGGCTAACATTATGATTGTTCATTTTGGTGCACAGAAGTCCACATATTGGTATGTTTGATTCCCATGGTGGTGCGTAAAAAGTTTTCTATGCTGAGCATTATAAATATTTCTTATTCTAGTATAATTTTTAAAGTATGTTTCTCGTTTTTAGGGTTCAGCAATGTATTTGGAATCTTCACACAATATCACAATGAATGCGAGAGATGCAAATGAAGCAGTCACGAACAGGTTATTCATTGGTAAGTTTCTGCATCTCATCGTATAATTGGCACTGTTTGTATGTAAGAACAAACAAACATATCAGGAGCTTCCACATACAATTGCCACTGAAATGCATAAAATAATACACAGTGAAGCAAAATTGATATTTATTAAATTAACAAATTGAAATGTCTGTTTCTTCTTCCTCCACATAAGTGTATAACGAGACTCTGGAGCAGTCTCGCACTGTGGGTTACTTAATAATTAGTATAAGTTACTAACAACAATTTGTGTCTATAATATAGTGTTAGTACTTCACTTTAGATAAAAATTCTCTATGTATTCTGAATATTTGTTGGCAGGTGACAAGAAGGTGGTATCTCACAGCAGTAAGTTTGAGGTGCGGAACATTAAGGGAAAGCTGTTGTTGTCGGCTGATTCTGAGAGTGTATATCTCGGTGCTGAGAAGTTGACTGTTGCTGGTAGGTCTAACACCACACTCTGCATGCTGTACTCCTTGTTAGACTGGAGATGGCTGTTAATATCATAATCAATTTCTATAGTGCCTATATCCCCAGGAATCTGAGCTCAGAGGCGCAACGTACAATAATCATTGGGCAAAATCGTTAACAGGGAAAAGTAAGAGTCGTCGTTAGAGCAAGGGACCATCGAAGGTTGGGGTGGGAATGCAATTTCAAATAAATAAGTCTTGTTTTATGTGAAAGGTAACTATAGTCTCAAATGATTTTAAAGTGATAGGGAGTTGATTCGAGATTTTGGGTGCAGCCAAACAAAAAGCACATTTGCCAATATTAAGCTTGGTTTTCAGAACTAAAGGTTGTGAAACAGATGATCTGAGATATTGGAAAAACAAAGGAGATTTAAACAAATAGGATGGTTGTTGTGTAGAAAGGGCAGGATATGGGATAGTGGCTAAACAATGTAACTGTTTAAGTAGTAATGATACAGTGCTGCAGTAGATGCTGATTTTATCAAAATATTTTGGGTGTACGGGTAATGTAAGTGGTGTGTCTGTGTGTGTGTCTGTGTGTGTGTGTGCATGTTGCATTTAATTTTAGTACATATTTTAAGTACATCCTGTACCACAAATCTAATAGCAAAATGTTTATTAAATCGGTTGGCACTAAAATAAACATCCTTAAATTGTATACATTATTTTATCTTGGACAAAACCGCTGTGTAAACTTAGATTGACAGTGATCTTTTTAGACGTTTCCTGGCTGAGTTGAGACATGTCTTGTGTTGTGATAGGTTCGGGTGGGACTAAGTTTACCGGCTCCATTCAGACTCCTCTTGTGAGAGCAGATGCCAGCAATCTGAGGTAAGTAGAAGCCATGGTCACAGGAAGCAGTATATGGAGTGTCACACGAAGCAGTATATGGAATGTCACAGGAAGCAGTATATGGAGTGTCACAGGAAGCAGTATATGGAGTGTCGCAGGAAGCAGTATATGGAGTGTCACACGAAGCAGTATATGGAATGTCACACGAAGCAGTATATGGAATGTCACAGGAAGCAGTATATGGAGTGTCACACGAAGCAGTATATGGAGTGTCACACGAAGCAGTATATGGAATGTCACACGAAGCAGTATATGGAATGTCACACGAAGCAGTATATGGAGTGTCACAGGAAGCAGTATATGGAGTGTCACACGAAGCAGTATATGGAATGTCACAGGAAGCAGTATATGGAGTGTCGCAGGAAGCAGTATATGGAGTGTCACAGGAAGCAGTATATGGAGTGTCGCAGGAAGCAGTATATGGAGTGTCGCAGAAAGCAGTATATGGAATGTCGCAGGAAGCAGTATATGGAGTGTCGCAGGAAGCAGTATATGGAGTGTCACAGGAAGCAGTATATGGAGTGTCGCAGGAAGCAGTATATGAAATGTCACAGGAAGCAGTATATGGAGTGTCACAGGAAGCAGTATATGGAGTGTCGTAGGAAGCGGTATATGGAGTGTCACAGGAAGCAATATATGGAGTGTCACAGGAAGCCGTATATGAAGTGTCACAGGAAGCAGTATATGGAGTGTCACAGCAAGCAGTATATGGAATGTTGCAGGAAGCAGTATATGGAGTGTCACGGGAAGCAGTATATGGAGTGTCGCAGGAAGCAGTATATGGAGTGTCACAGGAAGCAGTATAGGGATTGTCGTGGGAAACAGTATATAGAGTGTCACAGGAAGCAGTATATGGAGTGTCACAGGAAGCAGTATATGGAGTGTCACAGGAAGCAGTATATGGAGTGTCACAGGAAGCAGTATATGGAGTGTCGCAGGAAGCAGTATAGGGATTGTCGTGGGAAACAGTATATAGAGTGTCACAGGAAGCAGTATAGGGAGTGTGGTAGGAAGCAGTATATGGAGTGTCACAGGAAGCAGTATATGGAGTGTCACAGGAAGCAGTATATGGAGTGTCACAGGAAGCAGTATATGGAATGTCACAGGAAGCGGTATATGGAGTGTCACAGGAAGCGGTATATGGAGTGTCGTAGGAAGCAGTATATGGAGTGTCGCAGGAAGCGGTATATGGAGTGTCACAGGAGGCAGTATATGGAGTGTCGCAGGAGGCAGTATATGGAGTGTCACAGGAAGCAGTATATGGAGTGTCACAGGAAGCAGTATATAGAGTGTCACAGGAAGCGGTATATGGAGTGTCACAGGAAGCGGTATATGGAGTGCCACAGGAAGCAGTATATGGAGTGTCACAGGAAGCAGTATATGGAGTGTCACAGGAAGCAGTATATGGAGTGTCACAGGAAGCAGTATATGGAGTGTCGCAGGAAGCAGTATATAGAGTGTCACAGGAAGCAGTATATGGAGTGTCACAGGAAGCAGTATAGGGAGTGTCACAGGAAGCAGTATAGGGAGTGTCACAGGAAGCAGTATAGGGAGTGTCACAGGAAGCAGTATATAGTGTCGCAGGAAGCAGTATATGGAGTGTCACAGGAAGCAGTATAGGGAGTGTCACAGGAAGCAGTATATAGAGTGTCGCAGGAAGCAGTATAGGGAGTGTCATAGGAAGCAGTATATGGAGTGTCACAGGAAGCAGTATAGGGAGTGTCACAGGAAGCAGTATATAGAATGTCGCAGGAAGCAGTATAGGGAGTGTCATAGGAAGCAGTATAAGGAGTGTCACAGGAAGCAGTATATAGAGTGTCGCAGGAAGCAGTATAGGGAGTGTCACAGGAAGCAGTATATAGAGTGTCGCAGGAAGCAGTATATGGAGTGTCGCAGGAAGCAGTATATGGAGTGTCATAGGATGCAGTATATGGAGTGTCGCAGGAAGCAGTATATGGAGTGTCATAGGAAGCAGTATATGGAGTGTCGCAGGAAGCAGTATATGGAGTGTCATAGGAAGCAGTATATGGAGTGTCGCAGGAAGCAGTATATGGAGTGTCGCAGGAAGCAGTATATGGAGTGTCGCAGGAAGCAGTATATGGAGTGTCACAGGAAGCAGTATATGGAGTGTCGCAGGAAGCAGTATATGGAGTGTCATAGGATGCAGTATATGGAGTGTCGCAGGAAGCAGTATATGGAGTGTCATAGGATGCAGTATATGGAGTGTCGCAGGAAGCAGTATATGGAGTGTCATAGGAAGCAGTATATGGAGTGTCATAGGAAGCAGTATATGGAGTGTCGCAGGAAGCAGTATATGGAGTGTCATAGGAAGCAGTATATGGAGTGTCGCAGGAAGCAGTATATGGAGTGTCGCAGGAAGCAGTATATGGAGTGTCGCAGGAAGCAGTATATGGAGTGTCACAGGAAGCAGTATATGGAGTGTCGCAGGAAGCAGTATATGGAGTGTCACAGGAAGCAGTATTTGGAGTGTCACAGGAAGCAGTATATGGAGTGTCACAGGAAGCAGTATTTGGATTGTCACAGGAAGCAGTATATGGAGTGTCACAGGAAGCAGTATATGGAGTGTCGCAGGAAGCAGTATATGGAGTGTCACAGGAAGCAGTATATGGAGTGTCACAGGAAGCAGTATATGGAGTGTTGTAGGAAGCGGTATATGGAGTGTCGCAGGAAGCGGTATATGGAGTGTCACAGGAAGCGGTATATGGAGTGTCATAGGAAGCGGTATATGGAGTGTCACAGGAAGCGGTATATGGAGTGTCACAGGAAGCAGTATTTGGATTGTCACAGGAAGCAGTATATGGAGTGTCGCAGGAAGCAGTATATGGAGTGTCACAGGAAGCAGTATATGGAGTGTCACAGGAAGCAGTATATGGAGTGTCACAGGAAGCAGTATATGGAGTGTCACAGGAAGCAGTATATGGAGTGTCGCAGGAAGCAGTATATGGAGTGTCGCAGGAAGCGGTATACAGAGTGTTGTATACAATGTTGTAGGAAGTGATATACACTGATACAGAGTTGTGTAAAGTGGTATACAATGTTGTTCGAAACGGTTTAGGAGTCTCCCTGACCTTACCTATTATTTAAATTATTTGACACATTGTATGTCTAAACAGTGAAATAAATTTATTCTTCAGTTCTGAATATACAGTGTTCTAATGATCACAGCCTCCTGTTAATGTTGCCAGACTAGAGGCACCCACCAAGCAGCTGCTGGTGTCTGCAGCAGAGGGGATAGACATCCACACCCCAGTCGGGGGAGTCTTCATCAAGGCTTTGAATGACATCAAGATACAATCATTGAAAGAAGCTGTGAGTTTTTTGTCTTTGATATGTCATAGATGCACTAAGCCACCTATCATCTATTACATCTAGTACATTGTTTAGATTTGATTTTGTACAAGCAGTTCTTGTAGCCTTTTTCTGAATATGATCTCCTTTCCTCTCCTCTCCACCGAAAGAGCATGGCTGGATGAATTAGTTTCAAATAGATCTGATGGATTTGATTATACGGACGGCGGTCTAGTTTTTAAAATTATATGCCGTATGATAACATTTTTTAATTTAAAAGGTTTTTTGTATTTAGTTATTATTCAATTATTATTACTAGCTTACACATACCTGTAGAGCAACAAACCAGTTGTAACCATGACAGTAGTTTTTACATAAACTTGTTCCACTTAATTTCTGCTCTCACCAATTATGGCACTATATATGACAAACAATAATATTAACATAACTCACTATCGGCATTATATATGACAAACAATAATGTTAACATAACTCAATATCAGCATTATATATGACAGACACTAATGTTAACACATAACTCAATTAAGGCATTACATATGACAGACAATAATGTTAACATAACTCAATTACAGCATAATATATCTTCTTCTTCCCCTTGCTCCCTTGCGGGGTGGGGTCCACGTCACTTGGTAGCTTCTTCTACTTTTCTTGTCAGTTCTTTCCACCTCTCTCTCTCGTCCGCAATGGCCATCCATTCATGGCTGTTCACGCCAGCCCTCCCCAGGTCTCGTTATATGCTGTCATTCCATCTCAGCATAGGTCTTCCTCTCCTTGTAGATAACTGTAATGGGACTCAGCTAGAGTTCCTTCAACTGGTGGCAACATTTACTTGTAAACTCTCATACCGTGTTTTTGTTAGGTAGCCTTTTATATGAATGTTCTACTGTAACAGTTGAGGCATTCATTTTCTGTCCACAGATCAGACTGGATGCCAAGATTATCAAGTTTAAGAACCTTCCCAAGAGTTTCCCTGCATTTGATGGCAAGCCTTACCCTGAAGTCTACCAACTGTGCGTTTGTGGCGCAAACGGCAAGCTGTTCCTAGCGCCATCTCGTGGCAACTGTCAAGCAGTTAGCTCCATCTGTAGTTGACGACATCACAGTCATAATGAATACTGGGCATATGCAATCAGCCGATAGCATTCTGCTTTTTATTAGTGCACACCTGACATGTGTTATTCCAGTTACAAGAATATATGTCTGTAAAGCATGTAGTATGTAGTATGCTGACAATCAGGAGAAGTGACCTTATTTCACTGATATTGAACGATTTGTAACTATTGGCATGGTAGTCAGGTGTAAGACATGTTTGCTGATGTAACTAAAGGTGGTGTAAATTCTGAAGACTATCATTTGTGTGACATTGTGTTCTGGTGGAACTACATAACATGATTGAGCTGACAAGTTGCAGGGGGGAGAGAGTGAGATCCCTGCAGTGCTAGGCAGGTTGCCCTGACAGGACAATGATGAAGTGGTCTGATGCAAGACTGTGACAATATATGCACTTCAGACTCGGATGTATTTCTTTTGTGATTATTTTCTAAATTGATTCCAGGCAATAATTCCGGTTGTGATTGCCAAATGCAGCTGCTGTTGCCATCAAAGTGGCGGTGTTGGTTAATGTATTTAAGTGGGCTTGATGAGTACACTGTAGTAACGTGTTGCATATGAACTATAACAAATTGTTATTGCAAAATGCAGCTAGTAACTGTATCAAGGGCATATCATAGATTTGTTAACTTATTTCATTGCTAGGGTAGTAGCCACTATACGTATACGTTTTATATGGTAAAGTGCAATAAAAACATTTTATGGAATCTTTTGTAGAAGTAGGTTTTTATATTAGAAATTGAATGTAAACAACTTTTTTTTAATATGTTACTATAGGAACAAAATATTTACTTTGTATGTTAGTTAGTATATATTATAATATATATGTTCGGACTTGTACTGTTGTGTATGCCTAGTCTGGTCTGTAGGTTTTATTGTTTGTGAGAATGCATAACTGACATCGTACTAATATATATATTATATAATAATACATATCTTCATCATTATTTATCCCCATGGTGTATATTCTTATTATAGCTTTAAATGGATATATATATGCCAACTGGAAGTTATGGTGGTGCTCAAGAACAATACGGTACATAACCAACTGTAAACATGGGCTACAGCCAGTTGGCGTGTAAACATGGGCTAAAACCAGCTGGCATGTAAACATGGGCTACAGCCAGTTGGAGTGTAAACATGGGCTAAAACCAGCTGGAATGTAAACATGGGCTACAGCCAGTTGGAGTGTAAACATGGGCTAAAACCAGCTGGAATGTAAACATGGGCTACAGCCAGTTGGGAGTGTAGACTTGGGCTACAGCCAATTGGAGTGTAAATGTGGGCTACAGCCAGTTGAATGGACAATACAATGTCATTGTTGTAATGTTTTCTAACTTTTTACATGAAGATCACTCCTGGCAACATGAAAACTGTTGCATTATCTGTGAGACATCTTGTTTTATATTCTGTTTACCTTTATATGTTGTAATAAAAGGCTTTGTATGTTCCACTTTTTCCAGTGTTACCGGTACTTTAATTAAAATGTCAGAAATACCATCCTATCTTTACTCTCAGCTTTCTATCAAACATAAGTCAAGGTAAGCTTTTTTATAGTGTGTTATCCAGTTATGAGGATTGCTCAAAATTCTTCACCTCACCCCAGGCAGACTTGTCCATCCAGTATCTCTGTGAAGCATTCAACCATGCAGCAATTGCTGCGCAGACTTGTCCATCCAGTGTCTCTGTGAAGCATTCAGCCATGCAGCAATTGCTGCACAGACTTGTCCATCCAGTGTCTCTGTGATGCATTCAGCCATGCAGCAATTGCTGCACAGACTTGTCCATCCAGTGTCTCTGTGAAGCATTCAACCATGCAGCAATTGCTGCGCAGACTTGTTCATCCAGTGTCTCTGTGAAGCATTCAACCATGCAGCAATTGCTGCACAGAATTGTCCATCCAGTGTCTCTGTGAAGCATTCAACCATGCAGCAATTGCTGCTCAGACTTGTCCATCCCAGTGTCTCTGTGAAGCATTCAACCATGCAGCAATTGCTATTTAAATAGCTGAGTGAACTAAAGCAATGTGGAGTGAACAAAATTGCTCGAGCTTCAGAAACAGCGACAAGAGGATTTGAACCTGGAATCTCTCAATTGAGAGTGCAGTGCTCTAACCACTGCCCTACAGCACTTCACCTTTGATGTAGACAGCATAAGTATTACCTTGGACATGCTATACTCAGGGCACCTTGTTTCTCACCTTTATTGCCCTTACTGAGGCAGTTACACTGGCGTGCAGTTACCTTCAGAATCAAATTGACACTATCCACTCACACACATCGTGCTCTACCTACCGTAAATCCTGTATTTGTAGCCGCACGCCTAATTAAAGCGGACTTCGTTTTTTTGTAAGTTTTTCACTTATTATAAACGTTACTACTAACAACGCAGAGAGCCAATTTTCACTATATTTTTGGAAAATTACTATATTTAAAGTCGCACACCAACTTTGCCATCATCGTCATCATTTCGGCTACACACTACTGTAATTAAAGCCGCAACTACAAATACAGGATTTACGTTACACAACAACCACACTATTTTATTAGTTTCCTGCCTCTTTCAAATATCCCCATGAAGCTCAGATAATATATTTCACAGAAACTTGTTCCTACAACTAAGTTGAACCCGAGCAAGCATGTTCTCTGCACATGCTCCAAAAAACCTGGAACGATCTTTCTGTCATCTAATATACTACAGGGCAGCTGCCAACAAAACCTGATTGCAAAATTATAAATTCACTCGCAACAAATAATGACATATAGTGAGTGATCTACTGGTTCCTCAATTTCTCTCTACTGACACACCTTGTATATGGGCAAATACACTAATATTTTCCAAGGAAGATCTGGAATTGTAACACAGAACAACAACAAATTCTTGTTGTCTGTTACTAAGAGAAATGCAGGTGTTCTCGACTAAATCTGGGCTGCTGATTCCAAATCTGAAGTCAGAATTTGGCCAGCATGTAACGTTTTCAAGTTATGTATATGTATTAATGATGCCTGGCATGCTATATTAGAAACTGTATGACTGTATATCGTCATATTGTACATCTAACAACAATGCTTAGTAATTATGTTCACGTTATATAAATATAGATAACAATGATTGATCTCAAGTGTACAATGTATGGTGTACAAATCAAGAATATAAACAAGTTACAGAAAAAGAACCTACTAAAAACATTAAAACATGCTAACCTGATTTCAATATATTCACCGTGGACACTGTTCAGAAGTGTTCAAAAATGTGTGAGACACTTGCTCTTGCGCTTGTGCGTGGAATTGGTATCCCGTTGTTGAACCAGCAGTAATCACCCATCATGTGTGGGTTGAATGATTGTTGTCATCACAGCTGTTCCATAGGCACAAGAAGCATATGTGTTTTGTATACCCAAGCTGCAGTCCTAGGAGGAGAGAAATCATCTTTAGATCTCCACATGTTCCATTTGATTTGAGTAATTAATCACTTTCAAAATGATTTCCATCGACTCCTACATATCCTTCATGCTGACAGCATGCGCTACAGGAACAGAAGGTTGTTTGTTACCATTGTGTAACAACACCACTTTGAGGCTCGCTTTGCTGGAGTCTATGAAGAGTCTCCATTCATCAGGCACATATGCGGTTCCTAGCTCGTGCATGAGGCCATTAACATCAGTACAGGAACAGACATCATGTTCTATCTTTAAAAAGGCAGCCAAGTTTATGTGGCGATCACGAAAGATGGAAATTTTGGTACATTCCTATAGGAGATTCCATTGCTGTAGTCTGGAGCCCAACAATTCTGCCTTTGACAATGACAGGTCGCTCACCAGATCGTTCAACTCTTTTTGAATTAGCAACCTGAATCTGAGGAAAACCTCAGATTCAGGTTCGTACAGTTCATCCATGTCAGCTTCATTGCACTCATCATCAGAGTTGTCATTGCTTTCAACTGCAACAGCTGCTGGTGGAACTGGCACAGGATTCTCCAAGTCATGGGGTTCCGCCTTCAGAGCAGGCTTACAATCTGGATATGCACTTTTTGATTTGAGTTTGAGAAACCAGCAATTTTTGTCATACAAAAGTAGCAGTCAGTGATGATTCGTTGGCTCGAGCCTTACCATTGGCACAGCAAACGGCATTCCCTTCCTTTTACCACTCAACCACAGCGTAAGCGTTGAGGTACACACAGTGCAGCAAGTATGAGGTGTCTAGCTCTTGTCTTGGTCTCCAACTTTACATACAAAATAATACATGAAGCAGTTTTCACTCTGTTGGCAAGGTTCTTGCGCTGGTCACGTGTAGTGTATTTTCCACTTATATAACAAAGGTTATCAGGGCGATTCACCTAGCCTCGCCTATTCATGATGTCTGTAGCAACATAGGCCTAACCTGAAAAGATACTCTTATAGCTGGTAGATGCTAACGCAAGCCGGGAATCACTGCACTGTTGCCAGGAGCAGGAAACCCGTTACCCGGAATAAGCTAGCTTTGTAATTTGTAACAGGAAGTCTGCTATGTTCAGCGTAGGAAAATTAACATCGTATGGTATTGAAGTCAACTCGGCTATATTGCCAATAAAACTTGTTTTGAAACTTGATGCATTGTTTACCATTTGAGCAGGCTCCGTCTCGGTATTTTTCAAATGCCGAATATTTTAGCAGAATTACTGAAGTAATGATACAATTCAGTGGGCAGCTTTCAACATAGATCTTATGATCTTAAAGAACACTATATTAATTAATTAATAAAAACCTAAAAACTTACTGGGTGGTTTTAACATTAAGTAATTATTTCAATTATATTAGGTGGCACTAGGCAGCCTAGTGCAATTGGATCATATACATAACTTAAAATCCTGACGTGCTGGCCAAATTCTGACTTCAGATTTGGAATCAGCAGCCCCGATTTAGTCAAGAACAATTGCATTTCCTTTAGTAACAGACAACAAGTTTTGTTGTTGTCCAATGTATATCATTTCCATATTCATTCTTACACAAACAAAACTCGTAACAAAACAAAGACAATCTTCACATCCAATATACATTTTTATTGGTAATATAATCAATGCAACCATTTCATAAATGCTCCATACTTGATTATTTAGGCTGCACGTGGACCTTGATACGCAATCAAGAAATGTACAAGATTACACAGAGCCACCATGTACAATTCACTGTCTCTTCAAAACAACTGTACTGGCCCCAACTACAAGTTCTACAATAGCATGCAAGAACAGTACATCTAAAATGCAAGGCAAATTTTTACAGTGAATAGACATTAAAATGGACTACAATTATATAGCTGTACCTCATAACTGGTACTTTTCTTATGAACCTACGTAACTTACATTCCCACAATAGTGATGCTTGGAAACAATCCATGTACAATAGAAGCACGTAACATGCATGTTTTGTCATTGCAAACAACACTGCTTCTGTCTTAAGTTGTAGCCTCTTTACACAAAATGGCTATTGCAGCCAAATATGGCGGTACATAAGCTATAATTTCTTAACAGGAAATATTAACCACTTTTTGAACCTATGAAATGACCGTCTTTTGTGATATTGAATTGGCAAATATTCCCACATTAACCAGGCTAATGTTATATATTATACAACTTTTCACACATAAACATTTCCTTGGGTTTGACAACCAGTCAACACTACAAAACATAAGAAAACTATTCTAATATTGGAGGGACATTATGGATGAACTCATTTACTCATAGGTGAATGGTGTGCATGTGATGTGTGGTGTGTGTGTGGTGTGAATGTGATGTACATGACATGTTTGCATGGAGTGAGTAATGTGTGGTGTGAGTGGTGTATGTGTTGTGTTTATATGTGGTGTGAGTGGTGTGTATATGTGGTCTGTGTGGTGTGAGTGGTGTATGTATGGTATTATGTGTGGTATGAGTTGTGTATGTGTAGTGTGTATATATGATGTGAGTGGTGTATGTGTGGTGTGTGTTGTGTATGTGTGGTATGTATGTGTGGTGTGAGTGGTGTGTATGTGTGGTGTGAGTGGTGTATGTGTGGTGTGAGTGGTGTATGTGTGGTGTAAGTGGTGTATGTATGGTGTGAGTGGTGTATGTGTGGTGTGAGTGGTGTATGTGTAGTGTGTATGTGTGGTGTGAGTGGTGTGTGTGTGTGTGTGTGTGTGTGTGTGGTGTGTGTATGGTGTGCATGTGTGGTGTGTGTGTCTTTAAGTCCTACTGGAGAATTCACGTGTAGAATGTGCAGTGTCTCATGATGGGGTCTGACCGAGAAGAACACATCTAGGCAGTTGTTCATTACTAGGCAGTTGTTCATTCACTTGGGACGTTTCTGTTGCATAGCTGCAATCTGAAAAGAGCCGAAGTCTCTGTAATTGTACCTGCCCATATCGTGACATCTAACTTTATAGCAAAATGGCCTTGTAACACACAAACTCATCTGCTGAATCAACAAAATCAAACATCGTTTTCATGATAGTAATGGTTTGTACATTTTTGCACACATACTGTCATCCTTAATAGCAAGGTGACTGGTTTACTGTTGTTTCTGTAGCATCATCTGAAGTTTAATGAAGTAAGTTTCTGTGATGGGAATGACCACTGAGTTGAGTTACCTCTTTCTCGACCAAGGTCTTCTTACTGAGAAGTATCTGTGCCTTGTCTCTGTTGCCCTGGGATACCATCACCTTGGCCTCCTCCTGGTACACAGCTTTGGTCTTCTGTATCGCTTCCAAGTAGGCTGCAAAAACATGGTATTCATTCAAGTACTTGAGCATATTCAAATTCCCAACAGAATATCTTAGAATTTATCAATATACAGTGTTCTTCTTATTTTTATATGGTTCAGAATTCCTTAAATGGACACACTGACAAAAATTATGTCTGTTGCATATTTATTTTACTTTACTTTTTAATTCAACATAGCTGTTTTATCGATTTTTGGAAATCTAATATGCCCACTTAAGTAATTCTGGACTATACCGTATTAATTCTTCTTAGGGTACATGCCCTAATTAGGGTACAGCCCCTTTTCCAGAAGGGTCTGATGTCGGTTTGTGACAAAAACTGATCACTGGATCCATCATTTATTGTAATTCCCTGACAACCATTGACAATATGAGAAAGAAAGTTCCACCTGCATCCACAGCCTTTGCAAAGTTCCAGTATCCTTTTGACCACCAAATCACCATCACATAGCTTCAGTTACGTTGACGTGTGTCATCCCGGCAGTAAAAATACACATAATTTCCACCTGGTGGCGTCACCATTTTGTCATTTTCACACTGGTTTGAGAAACAGAATTTTTGTAATTTTTTTGGAATTTCGTAAGCATACTGTACGCTAAAAAGAATGAATATGGTATATAAAATTACATAACTATGTAAAGCAAAACTTATTACCAAAATATTGTCATATTATGAAAATACCGATTTGTGTTGTGCCAAAGTAGCAATCCGGAACAATAGGCACAATCAGACCTTCATTTACATGCATCTGATTGATGTTTTCAAAATAAAGTTGCATTAAAATTATTTGTTTATGCAAAGCCTTAAAGGGTATCACAAGCTAAACAGTTTGAGGACATCAAGATAGAGATGACGCAGAAGGTACTTACCTTTCACGGCTGTGGTGCCTCCTTCTGTCAGCTCTCTGCGGGTGTCTTCAACTTGTTTGGCCAACAGCTTACTCTTCTGCTGCATGGTTAGCTCCTCAGACTTGGTCAACTTGCCCTTCAACTTCTGGACCTGCACACAACAGCATAAAACCAGTAAACTAGTCACTGACTCCCTTCAACAAACATTACATAGGCACATCACTGACTCTGCGTATTCATCACAATAAACAATGCAAGCAAGCGTAATATTACAAGCATAATATTACATTGGAACCTCACTATTAAGGTCACCCATGGGAATGTGCCAAAGTTGCCTGAATAGCGAGGTCACCCTATACTTTACTCCTGTTACACAATACCTTGGGATTGTCCCGGGGTGACCTTAATAGTGACACGGCTGGTTTGTGAGGTTTGACTGTATTGCAAGAAACTACTTGAAGACTTTCCCATCCAGGTACACCTGGACACAATACAGTCTTATTGTTACTGTGTATCACATAAGAAGGTGTATCACATAACAGTGTGTATCACAGATTAACACATGTATATACTCATAACATACATTTGTATTCCAGCTGTACTGTTTATATATTTCAATATCTAGTTGCCATGGACATAATGTGACTGCTCTACACTGATGGTGACTTGTTTGTTGGACCTCTAAACAGGAGTTCCTCATCATTTAGATGCTGTAAAATTGTATTATTATTATATTTCACCAGACTGTCGCCCCAACCTGCACTATTGCCCACACCTAAATTCCCAAACATGTCAGTTTAACTGCTGCCTTATCTGTCAGGAAGCAAAGTTAGAGAAGCTGAAGACACTGTACAAAGGTTAGTTTTAGCACTTTCACCAGCTCTCATGACTCCATCATCATTCGTTCCAGATGTGTTGATTGCATCCTGATCATGACAGAATTATGCATCAATTCGCTTCTTCAATTTACCCAACTTTAAAATATCTCAACTTAATTGCCAAAGGGTGATAATGCAGTCAAAATGCAGTATTATATCAATATGGCTGTTCAAAGAATAACATGCTATAATAACCCATTTTCCAATTACAGGTTAAATCCTATAAACTAATTGCTGATGGAAAACTGTGGACATGTGACATTTCTCACCCGTTGATCCAGAAGTTGTCTTTCATACTTGAGCACTTCCATACTTGTGTACGAATGTTGTGGGGTTACTGTGGAGCTGCTGAAACAAACAGTGATCACGTTATGTCAACATAACACAGCACAAACGGTCAGATTAGTCTAACAAAGTAGTGGCCACTTAGATGGAACATTTCTTAATTTAGCTACACAGCCAGACAGAGCCAGTTGTTTACACAACACTAAATGTAATGCAATTTTTAATACTTGGTCCTTTTTCACACTAAAATAATCTTTTATTTCTATAAATTTGTCTTGATCATTTTAGCAACACATTCTAAACAATTTAGTATTTTCAAAAATATTCCAGAAGCCACAGAAATGTAAAAAATATATCAAGAACCATACTGACTCTTCCAGTGTCATCACTCATTCCAGGAGCCTTCATGACTCTGTGTCATCACTCATTCCAGAAGCCCTCATGACTCTTTGTCATCACTCATTCCAGGAGCTCTCATGACTCTTTGTCATCACTCATTCCAGGAGCTCTCATGACTCTTTGTCATCACTCATTCCAGGAGCTCTCATGACTCTGTGTCATCACTCATTCCAGGAGCCCTCATGACTCTTTGTCATCACTCATTCCAGGAGCCCTCATGATTTTGTGTCATCACTCATTCCAGGAGCCCTCATGACTCTTTGTCATCACTCATTCCAGGAGCTCTCATGACTCTGTCATCACTCATTCCAGAAGCCCTCATGACTCTGTGTCATCACTCATTCCAGGAGCCCTCATGACTCTGTGTCATCACTCATTCCAGGAGCTCTCATGACTCTGTCATCACTCATTCCAGAAGCCCTCATGACTCTGTGTCATCACTCATTCCAGAAGCCCTCATGACTTTGTGTCATCACTCATTCCAGCAGCCCTCTTGAGTCTTGGTCATCACTCATTCCAGCTGTCATGACACCATCATCACTCATTTCAGGAGTCCTCATGACTGCGTGTCGTCACTCATCCCAGGAGCCTCATGATTGTGTCATCACCCATTCCTGGAACTCTCATGACTCTGTGTCATCACTCATTCCCAAAGTCCTTATGACCCTGTGTCACCACTCATTCCATGAACCCTCATGATTCTGTCATCACTCATTCCCGGAGCTGTCATGACTCTGTCATCACTAATTCCAGGAGTCCTCGTGACTCTTTGTCATCACTCATTCCCTGAGCAATTCAACAAAGATTAATCTTCTCCCTAATTTACATTGGGCAACAAAAAGAAACAAATACAATTGTCATGCATCCTTACACTTTCTCATATGAGATGTCATAGAAAATAATTAAATGATAAAGTAAATACTTACTTGTTATCATTCCTTCCTACCTGAAACAAATTAAGATAGAGATGTGGAATAGCATAAGTTGTATTTGTGGTTTACTGCAGTTGGGATCAAAGAAACATCTTGATTACTGTCACCATTACAGTTATAGTGTGCTCATGCACTTAAAAAATAATTGATTATTATAAAATGTTGTAAAAAAGTATTTATGCAAGAAACAACACAGAGACCAATGTAGATATGAAAAGGCCAAATGGATGACGTTTATTAGGGGGGTCCAGTGTGTAAGCCCTTTTTGGCACACTGTGACGGTTTACGTGAACGAAATGTGGACTCTACAACCCAATGCCAGGCCTGTGACTGAGCCCATGCTAGTCTAATAATTGATTATTATAAAATGTTGTAAAAAAGTATAATTACAATTACAGAAATAAAATGTTAAACCTAAGAATTATGACCTACTATTAATGCTTCTTACATATAAACATGTACAATGATACCTGTGTTATAATAGATGATATATAATGATGATGATACAATGATAGAAAAGTGAACATATTTATGTTAGGGGTATATTATTGACAGGTGTTAAACTAAGCAAGGCCAGGGTTCTATAATAAAATATGTAGCCAAGAGTGCAGTAAGTGTGCTTCAATTGACAATCACTATGACATCTGTACGGTGACAATTGAGTGTCAACGTGGAACAAGGTGCATGTGTAAGACATTAGACTCATCAGAAGATCTCCAGGGTGTTTGTATACTCACATGTGTAGTCACTCTGTCAAAGCTGTCAATCACCAGCCACTTCTCCTTCACTTCCTCAACCTGCTTAGCCAGCAGTGGATCTCGCACACGGATCTTCAACTCCAACATACCACCGACCGCCTTCTTGCCTTCACTTAGCTACAACACACCAATGACTGTCTTCTTGCCTTCACTTAGCTACAACACACCAATGACTGTCTTCTTGCCTTCACTTAGCTACAACACACCAATGACTGTCTTCTTGCCTTCACTTAGCTACAACACACCAATGACTGTCTTCTTGCCTTCACTTAGCTACAACCAACGACTGCCCTCTTGCCTTCACTATAACATGATTATAGAGGTCAAGACACTAGTTCAATGTCACCCTATAGATAACTTGCTGGATATCTAGCATGAGTAAATGAACTCACATTGTAACTGTCATGTAAGATGCAGACATTCTCCAATGGCTGCAGCTTCACAGTCACCGTGCCCAGAACTTTGTCGCCTTTAAAGAAACCCCTGAAATGCAAGCAACCAGGCATCACATCACACGTTCAAACTACTGTTTTGAAAGGGAACGTACTTCATAAGTATTAAACTTCTGCTTTCTTTTTCAACAATAACTGTGAATACGATTAAAAAATCATGTATGTATTATAATGTCATTGCGGAAATAAAATGCACTGCTCTGGCTGCATTGTCTATCACACAATCACCTTTTGTAGTAAACTTCCAACTTCACCGATTTCAATTTTATCACTCGTAGAAATGCTCTGGATTTTCTGTTGATCTGCAGCTTGAATGTCTGGCTATATTCTGCAAAAGAACATCCTTAGATTTAGTTGACAGCCTCATGATTTATACAATTACTAGCATAACTAGAATGCATCTGAAAAAAGAATCAGCAAATGGAGAATTAATTTTGCTCTGTTTTTGTTTCAGAAACATATCTCACTTTTTGATTCCTGCAGATAGCCTTATACATTTACATATTTTAAAATGTAATTTCCATCTGAACAGCTATTTCTGTCACTTGACTAGCAACATCAACTACGACCTCACACCATGTCTCCCTTAATTCATTTATTACAAGAGACTGGTTTGATTTGGTTGGTAATATATATTTCATACCTTCCCTTCAAACACAACCTGAGCGTTGATCAACATGCATGCATGTGTGCGTGCGTGCATGCGTGTATGTGTGTGTGCATGTGTGTGTACGTGTGTGTGCGCATGCATGTGGAGTGTGTGGTGTGCGTGTTAAAAGTTGTGTTTGATTTAGTGTGTGTGCATTCATGCATGTGTATCGTGTGTGTATCATGTGTGTATCATCAACATAATGTGCATGAAAACACAAAATAATAATTATTTCTTTTTATCCCAAGTATGACTTTTCACATAGTTACCCTTTCTATCCCAACTACGACTTTTCACATAGTTACCCTTTCTATCCCAACTACGACTTTTCACATAGTTACCCTTTCTATCCCAACTACGACTTTTCACATAGTTACCCTTTCTATCCCAACTACGACTTTTCACATAGTTACCCTTTCTATCCCAACTACGACTTTTCACATAGTTACCCTTTCTATCCCAACTACGACTTTTCACATAGTTACCCTTTCTATCCCAACTACGACTTTTCACATAGTTACCCTTTCTATCCCAACTACGACTTTTCACATAGTTACCCTTTCTATCCCAACTACGACTTTTCACATAGTTACCCTTTCTATCCCAACTACGACTTTTCACATAGTTGGGTAGGCTTATTGAATTATCTCAAGAAAATGTACACATATTCCTATGACATCACAAGATGTGTGTATGTGTACATGCCCGGGACACTTCCGTTTTATAAATGCTTGTCTGTTGAATGTTTTAATGGTGATTGTGAGCATTTTACGTGAATAAATACACTGCTAATTTTTTTTTCTTTTCATAAAGTGGTTGATGCCATTGATGCTGTGCATGGTGGTAGCGATGTTCATACGTCTCTGATGATTTCCAATGTTTTCGACAGTAATTCAGCAGTTGTTTTTACTCTCGATCGAAGTCAAGCCTCAAGTACAAGTTGGTAACAATGTTTATGATTGATGGATGCGACATGTACTTGAACTTGAATACTCAGAGTCTGTTGGTGGCGGTTTTCACGGTTATAAACGTTTGCGATTTTGACATTCAATGTCGGTCAAAAGCTTATACATCCACGTGAGGCTGATTTTCACAATTACTTTTTGTACCAACAGAAACAGGATTTAATTCCAAAGATTTCAATAACTGATGCTAGCGGTCAAATATGTATTAATAATTGTCATAATGGGCATCTGAAGTTGACTGTGTATGTAAATCTTTTATGTTTGTATGAACTCAAATATTTATAAAACAATTGTACTGTAAAGTTAAGATACACCTACACTTATAAAAATCACACCATTACAAAGAGTTTTATTAGCTTTCATTTTATATATACCTATTGGCGTTTGCTGATGAGTAAAGTATAACAAATACAAAATTAACATAGACCGTGCAGACCAAAAACATGACATCAGTATGACAGCAAATCTGCTTGGGAACTCGGAGGCTTATTTGAGACAGGCCTGTCGGATAAAAAGTGTTAAAACCAACAATATTCCTACCAGGATTTGAGCTTTTACTATATTCAGTTGCTCTTTTCTGACCATCGTCCTACAACAGATAGACACAGGACGCACTGCTTCAGAATCACATCTTACATCACAGACAGACACAGGAAACACTGCTTCAGAATCACATCTTACACCACAGACAGACACAGGAAACACTGCTTCAGAATCACATCTTACATCACAGACAGACACAGGAAACACTGCTTCAGAATCACAACTTACATCACAGACAGACACAGGAAACACTGCTTCAGAATCACATCTTACATCACAGACAGACACAGGAAACACTGCTTCAGAATCACATCTTACATCACAGACAGACACAGGAAACACTGCTTCAGAATCACATCTTACATCACAGACAGACACAGGAAACACTGCTTCAGAATCACATCTTACATCACAGACAGACACAGGAAACACTGCTTCAGAATCACATCTTACATCACAGACAGACACAGGAAACACTGCTTCAGAATCACATCTTACATCACAGACAGACACAGGACGCACTGCTTCAGAATCACATCTTACATCACAGACAGACACAGGAAACACTGCTTCAGAATCACATCTTACACCACAGACAGACACAGGAAACACTGCTTCAGAATCACATCTTACATCACAGACAGACACAGGAAACACTGCTTCAGAATCACATCTTACATCACAGACAGAAACAGGAAACACTGCTTCAGAATCACATCTTACACCACAGACAGACACAGGAAACACTGCTTCAGAATCACATCTTACATCACAGACAGACACAGGAAACACTGCTTCAGAATCACATCTTACATCACAGACAGACACAGGAAACACTGCTTCAGAATCACATCTTACATCACAGACAGACACAGGAAACACTGCTTCAGAATCACATCTTACATCACAGACAGACACAGGAAACACTGCTTCAGAATCACATCTTACATCACAGACAGACACAGGAAACACTGCTTCAGAATCACATCTTACATCACAGACAGACACAGGAAACACTGCTTCAGAATCACATCTTACATCACAGACAGACACAGGAAACACTGCTTCAGAATCACATCTTACATCACAGACAGACACAGGAAACACTGCTTCAGAATCACATCTTACATCACAGACAGAAACAGGAAACACTGCTTCAGAATCACATCTTACACCACAGACAGACACAGGAAACACTGCTTCAGAATCACATCTTACATCACAGACAGACACAGGAAACACTGCTTCAGAATCACATCTTACATCACAGACAGACACAGGAAACACTGCTTCAGAATCACATCTTACATCACAGACAGACACAGGAAACACTGCTTCAGAATCACATCTTACATCACAGACAGACACAGGAAACACTGCTTCAGAATCACATCTTACATCACAGACAGACACAGGAAACACTGCTTCAGAATCACATCTTACATCACAGACAGAAACAGGAAACACTGCTTCAGAATCACATCTTACACCACAGACAGACACAGGAAACACTGCTTCAGAATCACATCTTACATCACAGACAGACACAGGAAACACTGCTTCAGTATCACATCTTACATCACAGACAGACACAGGAAACACTGCTTCAGAATCACATCTTACACCACAGACAGACACAGGAAACACTGCTTCAGAATCACATCTTACACCACAGACAGACACAGGAAACACTGCTTCAGAATCACATCTTACACCACAGACAGACACAGTGCTTCAGAATTACATCTTACACCACAGATATTGGGGACAGTGCTTTCAGAATCACCAAACAAGTTTCACCCTAACTGATGTACTTACAGTTGGAAATGGAAACTCAAACTTCACATAGGTCTGGAGGTCATTAGGTGAGTAACCTGAACAAAAGAATGGAGTCGTTGTAGTCACAGAACACAGTGGCTACCAGTTACACGCCTCCAACATAATTATTAATATTATTTAGTAACATAAAACATGACCTTGAACTATTCTATTAATGCTCAATCTGAACAGATTTTTGACTCTTTTTATCCAGGACATATCTGGGCATGACATTTCTATGTCACATGTCACTGCGTTGATGATGCCTGATGTTGGCCTGACACAATGAACAAACAATTGTAATAAGTACAACTGCTACAAGAGTCAGGTAAAACATCTCAACATTCTAACCGTAATAAAGCACATGTCAGAGAGCGCAACTAAGAAATGCTAGTTTTTAATTTTATATTAGTACCCAAAAACTAGCAAGGTGAATATATTGGCTTGATGAACAATGGAAGTCGGAACTACCTTGTGGCGTACTGTAATTAATTCCCCGTACAACTGTCACTTCTAAGTCATTGTCTCCCAGGTCTGTGCAGCATCTGTAGTGAGAGTAGGTCATTAGAGAGGTTAGACAGCACTGCACTAACACTTCAGGTGGTACACCAGGCTGTAACAGAATGAGTCATTAGAGAGGTTAATGAACATTGCACTAACACTTCAGGTGGTACACCAGGCAGTAAAAGAATGAGTCATTAGAGAGGTTAATGAACACTGCACTAACACTTCAGGTGGTACACCAGGCAGTAAAAGAATGAGTCATTAGAGAGGTTAATGAACACTGCACTAACACTTCAGGTGGTACACCAGGCAGTAACAGAATGAGTCATTAGAGAGGTTAATGAACACTGCACTAACACTTCAGGTGGTATACCAGGCAGTAACAGAATGAGTCATTAGAGAGGTTAATGAACACTGCACTAACACTTCAGGTGGTACACCAGGCAGTAACAGAATGAGTCATTAGAGAGGTTAATGAACAGTGCACTAACACTTCAGGTGGTACACCAGGCAGTAACAGAATGAGTCATTAGAGAGGTTAATGAACACTGCACTAACACTTCAGGTGGTACACCAGGCAGTAACAGAATGAGTCATTAAAGAGGTTAATGAACACTGCACTAACACTTCAGGTGGTACACCAGGCAGTAACAGAATGAGTCATTAGAGAGGTTAATGAACAATGCACTAACACTTCAGGTGGTACACCAGGCAGTAACAGGATTAGTCATTAGAGAGGTTAGTCAACACTGCACTAACACTTCAGGTGGTACACCAGGCAGTAACAGAATGAGTAATTAGAGAGGTTAATGAATATTGCAATAACACTTCAGGTGGTACAGTAGGCAGTAATAGAATGAGTCATTAGAGAGGTTAATGAACACTGCACTAACACTTCAGGCAGTAACAGAATGAGTCATTAGGGAGACAACTGAA